>JAZGLO010006111.1:0-74470 GCA_036873155.1 Biomphalaria sudanica
GTGTGCAATCAATGTGTACAATACATGCGTACAATAAAAGTGTACAGACCAGTATCACTTATCAGCATCACATGTAAAATCCTAGAACACATAATATGTACCAACATCATAAACCACTTAGACAAACAAAATGTCCTCACACCATACCAACATGGCTTTAAGAAATATAGATCATGTGAAACACAACTAATAGGACTAATTGATGATTTTTCTAAAGGTTTAGATAATAGTGAACAAATAGATGCTATCTTACTAGATTTTTCTAAGGCTTTTGACAAAGTTCACCACCATAGTTTGCTTAAAAAATTAAAATATTTTGGCATTAATGGTCCACAGCATCAGTGGATTAAAGATTTTCTGATAGGAAGAGAAAAAAACTAATAATAAATGGCTCTAAATCAACATCAATAAAAGTAAACTCAGGTGTACCTCAAGGAACAGTCTTAGGTCCACTACTATTTTTAATTTACATAAATGATTTACCGAATTGCATTACTTCAGGAACAAAAGTCAGATTATTTGCAGACGATTGCATAATATATAGAACAATAAAAACAACACAAGACACAGATATTTTACAAAGAGAATTAGATGAATTACAGAAATGGGAATCAAATTGAAGAATGTCGTTCCACCCAGAAAAAATGTCAGTTGTTAAGAGTAACAAAAAAACTAAAACTAATTAATTCCACTTATCTTATTCATGGCAAACCAGTAACACAGACTAAAGACGCAAAATACATAGGTGTTATAATAAATGAAAAACTGTCATGGAATCCACATATTGATGAAACTATAAAAAAATCAAACAAAGCATTAGGATTTATTAAAAGAAATTTCTATAAATCAAATAAGAACATAAAACTAAAATATTATTTAACCTTGGTTAGGCCGATAATAGAATATGCATCCTCCATTTGGGACCCCTCAACTCAAGAAAACATTAAGAAACTGGAACATACACAAAATAGAGCAGTGAGATTCATAACAAAAGAATATTCACATTTGACTAGAGTAACACCTATAGTAAAATCACTAAATTTAGAAAGCCTTCAGGACAGAAGACTCAAAAGTAAAGTAGCAATTATGCATAAAACACTGAACCATAATCTTCAAATACAAAAACAAAATTTAATAAAATATTCTGAAAGACACAAAGATCAAGAGATATTCCTCGTCCCATATGCTAGGACAAATTTATACAAATACTCCTTCTTTCCTAGTTCTATTAGAGCATGGAATGGGTTGCCTGAACTAGCCAGGAAAACCAGTGACTTGGCAGAATTTCATTCATTGGTTAATATGCATGACTAAATGCATGACGCGTAGGACGTAATCATCTTCTTTTTTGAAGTAACGTCTGTATTATATAAGATTATATAAGATAAGAAATATTGTGTACAATAAAAATGTACAATGATTCTATACAATAAATGTGCACAAGAAAAGTGTGCCATTATCGTTTACGATAAATGCGTACAGTAAAAGTGTACCATGATTGTGTACAATAAATGTGTACACTTAAGGCTCATTTGATATGTAAACAAGATTTGAACTCGTGGTTCCCAAATTTTATAAATAAAATCATATGATTTTAACTGGCTTACTCTTTCTGTTTATACTTCTTTTCTATGTCCTCAGACCATTGAATCTAAATGTTGAATATTGTGACATACAAAAAAAAATTCCTTATGAAATGTTAGCAAAATTCATTGCATTCAAAGCCACAAAAATGTCCATAATTCCAAGCATGTAGCCATAACGTCAGAACTCAGTCGAGGTATACATATATGAATAGATTTTCTAGACGAAAGGGATTTGACCGCCATGAATTGTTCTTGGTCTATACTAGGGGTGAGCAAATTACGGCCCGCGGGCCACATGCGGCCCGCCGGAGTGTTTTATGCGGCCAGCCGATACCTACAGAATTAAGGTGTGCCTACTTATAAAAATGCAAACATATTAAAAATAATATAAATATAAATTATTGAAACTGTCATTATAAAAAGTTTCAAGCAAACGAAGACTATGCTTATTGGCTATACATCAATGCACTTAATTAAAGACAAAATCTCTGATCAGTATTTATTCAATGCTATGAAGAACTGTGTTGAATATCGGGTATGCTTGGAACAAGATGGCAAGGGTGACAACCATAAACTTTAAACAGGAAAGTTTGCATAAAGCTGCATAATATTTTAACATCGAAGTGGTAACTCTCAAATAATAAAACGTATTAAAGCTAGGGGCATTAACCTCAGGTAGTCCCGATTAAGAGTAAACTAATCCAATATCTCCTTCATCATAGCATGGGCAAAGTAAACGAGAACAACATAAAATCTCAAGTAAGAAATTAATCTGTTACTTGAATGACAATGACTGCGACCTTGTTACCAATATTTCTAATGAAGAGTGGAAGACAGATTTCATGTTTCATAATTACTATTGCAATGAGCCTTTTGCATATGAAATGTAAATGAATGTTAAATCTTTTCAAACAAGGCTTTCCCATTTCTACAAGTTAGCAAAAGAAAACAGGTTTTGTCATTTTCCTTTGCTGAAAGGTGAAACTTTTTCTTGTGAAATGATGAAAAGTACAACACTTATTTAGATTCCCTAATTTTGCAATTTATAAAAGCAAATTTTAAGACGTCTAGAACCGGTTTTCAATACCATGAGCTCACCATTTAGCGCAGAAGCTGATTTAGGACATAACTCCGACCAAAGAGAATTTCCAGTCAGTACTTTCACAGGAGTCTTATGGGTACCAGAAAATGTATGTCAACACTTTACAAAATGTGCTGCTGTTCACACTATTTGTGTACACATACATCCGTTCTTCTTCTTTGTTTTTATTTTTCTTGTTGGAGGGTTCAGATCAGTAATCCTTTATCTAAGAGGAACCGCGCAATGTTTTCCAGATCAGGCAGTACTCCGAATAGTTTTGGTTCTTTAGGAGGGCTTTGGGGCCAAGGTCCTATTCGGGTCTCTGATTTAGTATGCACCATTGAAGGACATGGTCAGCATTCTCTGGTGATGCTCCAAAAGGGCAAGTTTCGCTCGTCCCGACATTTAACTTCCGGAACATATATTGTCTCATCCAGTGAACAAGCATTATATTTTGGGTGGGGGGAAACTAAACATGGCAAGTATAATTACTGGTCGATTTCGACTGACTGTAATTTGACAACAGTCACAAGGGTAACAATTAGTAAGCTAGTTCCACAGTTCCGGAACATTATGCACGAGTGTAAAAAGTAAAATACTGCACATTAAGTACAACTGTATATTAGTGGGGTTATTTTAATATAAAAAGACTACAGCAATTTAAAAAAATTATTAATTGATTTCAAAAATTGCTAACTCTTCTTGTAATTCCTTAACGTGGAGTGTAAAAAAAAAAGAAACGTGACTATAATACAGTGTAACTATGAATTAAAAGTTAGCTAGAGTATCTTTCTAAGTTGTATATACATATGCGGCCCGCCATTCCCAAATTTAAAGAAATTCGCATAAATGCGGCCCTCGATCCAAAAAGGTTGCCCACCCCTGCTCTATACCAAGGAAAATAAAACTTAAGGAGCTTTCTACTTATCACGAGTTTTCAATGAAATTAACTTTTTGTTCAATGTCCATTTTATCTTTTGCCAAATGATAATCTTTTTTTCTTATTTCAAGTCAATCAATGAAAAGAAAAAAAAAGTCAAATACTTAATTAAAGAAAATTGTTGTTTGTTTTATTATATTAAATCTATTAAAATGGGAATATAAATCAAAGCTGAGCATAAAGGAAACTAAACAATTACTAGAGAGTGTGTGTAGAGGTTTGGGTAGCGGGAGGGGGGGGGTACAGCTAAAGAAATGGATGTTCAAAAGAAGAAGACGACCCGTTTCTCTCTGACCCATTCTGGAGAAAAATTTGTTCATTGTTCGAATGTGTCCGTCACGTGAAGGGACCTCGTGACATGGGGGTCGGAACTTTACGGGATTTGTCTCGGCCAGTCGGGATTATGGGACTTTGTTGTCGGTGACGAGGGGAAAGGGGTCAAACAGAAGCTTGGATGCAGAAATGCCAAATCCTAGTCCTGCAGATGCTGTCAAGACACGCGCTCACTTCACGTGCTTGTGACGTTCCTCTCTCTCATTTCGTTTTGGGTTTTTTTTTTTGTTCTTTTTTTATATTCAAATGTATTTCTGAGAGTTGTCACACTGCGGTTTCAAGAAGGCCACACTTTTTTTTAAAATAATTTCTAGACAATAGTAGAATGGGAATGAGAGGAATTTTTGATAAAACCTCAGTGACAGAAATAATAAAGGCAAATAAATAAATAAAAAGATTTCTCTGGTTAATACATTTATATCATAATGATTATAAACTCTTGATGTTTATGATGGTAGATCTATGCTGTGACTATGTGGGCAAAGAAAGCTCTACACTTTTTCCTGTTAAAACACATCCGAATGAATAGATCTATATCCAGAGACACGCTGGTCAATTCATTCCTGTTGATGGCGGCATTGTCCTATTCGCTCTGTCCACTACACTTTAAATAATAAATAACTCTATTAAAAAAACTTTGTAAATAAAGCAAAATGTAAAAAAAAATTTTACTCATACATCTAGATTTTGTGCACTGGTGTCCCCTTGCGTTTTAATGTACGAAAATTTGAAACTAGCAATAGAAAACAATAAAACCTTCAATATTCATAAGCACCTCCTAGCTCAGTGGATAGTATGTATAGCCTCTATCAAGAAGAATTGAGCACACGATTTAGAAAACCATTTTTATAAATCACTTTTGAAAAGCCAGCAAGGAAACCTTCTACCCCCCCCCCTTCCCGGTCCACACTGTGCAATCTAAAAGCATGAAATAGCGTTAAAGAAACAATTTGGTACAAATATTTTAAATCGCACAAATTTATTATTGGTATTCTAGATCTATTAATAAAAAAACAAGATTACAGAGGCCACTAAAAAAGTGTCTCGAGACTAAATTCGAACTCGAAGTCTCCATGATGGTAGGCCGACAACTCTGAGCTATTCAACTACTTATAGTTCTCTACACAAAGCTTATCTCTCCTTTGCTTAGTAAATTTCTATATAAACAAAATAAATCAATCAGGGATAAGTTATTAACTAATTGGTTAATTAATGATTGATTCATGTGCTGTTATCGACAATGAATAATCTTGCAAAGTTTTAACTTGATCTGAGAATGGGAAGTGGAGGAGAAAATTTGTCAAAGATTCCACCCAGACAGACAGACAGACAGATAGTCAAACAGTGTGAGTTTGTATATAAGCTTTGTAGAAACTATCAATCTACAAACTCTAACTGCCTGTGTTGTTGGATGTGACGTATGAAGCCATGCACACACAATTACGTCATTTCCATAAATAGTTACAATTACTCAAGACAATGTATAAAATTTAGATGAAATACATTTTAAAAAAAATAAAACTTGCAATGCGCACCTCCACATTGGCTCATAATTACCATACCACATTGACACCCCCCTCCCCAAGATATCTCACAAACGGTGTCATTAATTAAAAGTCTTACCTTCCCTTTCCAAGTCGTATCACAACCCATGGGAAAAGGGAGACATCCAAGACAAACTTTACCACCCCTAGAACATCCCAGCGCCCAGGCCCCAGTCAGTATGTATCCCATTAGCACCTTAGCCTATTCCTATGTGTGTAAGGATCCCTCTGGTCTGGGTATCTGTAACGAAGGGATCAGTACAGGGATGAAGGCAACATAATAACGATCCTTAAGACTTAAGTAAAGATAATAATAAGAAAATATTTAAAAAAAAAAAACATGTTCCCAGAACAAATCAAAGCTCGTGTTTATTTTTATTGGGAACAATTTATAAAGTCAAGGTAGAGATATTTTCTTTTGAGATCTAATGATTACAGAGACATTTACAATGTTAGAACCAAAGTTATTTTTTACTTTCTTTAAATAGGTTTTGATATCTTTTTTCCTCCACACCAAAAAAATCATTTAAACAATCATCCAGTGAAAAAGAAAAGGTCTGAACTAGAGAAATCTACGGTTAGTGAGAAATAAAAAAAATGAGCAAAGCACTTGTCCGAAAGCCTGAGCTCTTCCAAAAGTTTGCAGGCAGGCGGTCCACTAATCCCAGTCTTGCCGAGCTGACAGTCCATCAGCTTCGTCCGTCGCAAGGAAAAACAATGGCCTCGGATTCCGCATCACGCCTCGAGAGTTCCCTGCGCATGATGACGAATTGATCGAGCTAATTTGGCGCTAATTTCCAGCACTGAACTGGCTGTATTTGTCTGGAGTGTGCTGGCCTGCTAGGTTTTTTTTTTTTTAAACTTAGGTTGATTTTTTTTTACCTGGCTTTGAAGATAACTAGATCTGGATTGAAGTTTGTAATAGGGGGTGGGGGTGGGTTAATATAATTATAGTTTCTCGAGTAAATAAGGTGTGTAATTAGAGATGGTTGATTTGGCCGGACAAAAAGTGATGAAATTAGTGGCTGAGAAAATTGAGATTAGAAAATTAGAGATGCTTTGACTTGACATTTTAATTGGCTCAAAGCTTTTTTGTGTTGTTTTTCCTTCATTTGTTGACAGCTTTCGCTTTTATTTATTTTTAAATGCAATTTTTTTGTTTAAACTTAAACAATAATAATTTTGTTGAAAATTGGATGAGCGAGTTGATACTATTTACTTATGGTACTTATTGATATTACATTTAATTTTTAGAACCTCTTCTCGTGTATAGCCATTCTTGTTCAGTTCTATGATAAAGACTTGTTGGCTGTCTCACAATATTGAATAACTCGCTCAGTTATTGATTCATGTATTTTCTAAAACATTTGCTTTCTCCTGAAATTATCGTTGCTTTTAAGTCTGACAGCTGTGTGTCCTGACATTCTAAAGTAAGAGTAAAGTACACCTTTCAGACCTTGCGATCTATGGAGAAGATGGTGTAAAGGTCATCTGTTTCTATGGCCGATGGTTAACGAGGGTATGATGTGGCCAGAACAAGGACCTAATTCCTTTACTTTCTCCAACTAATGTCGGGTACCCATTAGAGTTGATGGACAAATGCCGAAATTAAAAATCCCAGCATTCAACGAGATTTGACTTTTATTATTAGCTTAGTGGAAGTCTCTGTGTTATTATATATCACTCACCTATTGGTCAAAATGTCATGTCGAATGTCAAATGCTAATATTGTTTTGTTTGTTTGTTGTGGGGTTTTTTCTCCACACTAAAAAATCTTCTCCTCTTATGACATAACAAGAACATAACACACACACACACACACAAAGCATCCCATCACTAAGATTTATAAACATATATACGTGTGTGTGTGTGCACCTGTTCTCATTGTGAAATAGTTATGTTTATTTTAGAATTTGGTGGACTCCAGGGTCCAGCAGGTCCTAAGGAACTCAGTTATAACATTCATTCTTTTCTAGGAGTTCAGCTTATACTTCCAACAACTAAATAATTGACTATTAGCTTAGTGTGTAAGTCTTAGAAGTCAGTATAATTATTTAAAAAGTAGAACCTTTTTTTTTTAATAATCTTGCAAGTCAGTTTAATTGTGTTTTTTTTTACTTTATTTTGTTATTTTATTTTTTGTCTCTCGGTCGCCTTATTAAGAGGAACACCTTTTTTTTTCCTTTTTTTTTCATGCCATTCCAAACTGGCCACTAACTGCGGGGCAATAGGGACAGTTTCTACCTCTCGTTAGACTGGTCAATATATTGATCGCTTTCTACATTTCCAGGCGTTTGTCCGGTCAACCACTCACCACTAAGGGCTGTATTTGACCAAAGCAACCCCCTTCCCTCCCCACACCCCCTAAAGCTCTCTTCTTCCACCCCCCCCCCACCCCACACACTCTTGCAGTACCAGAGTTCGAGTCAGACGACATGCGGGACTACACTAGGTTTTGTAGAGCGGAGGAGAAAAGAAAAAACATGCGGTCCGATCCCAGAATGCCATTAGCTTCCTGAATATTCATGAGCCCTGGTTCCTCGTCCTTGATCGTGTGCACTGCTCAAGAGTTGTGTCCCCTTGCGTTTTACTGGACGAAAGTAAATAAAGGAAGAGGAAGGCAGATGACTTTCATCATAGTGCACCGCACACTTGCGCAACACACATTTGATGACCTTTTCGTTTAATTATCTGTCATATGGATTAATTAACTGATACAGTCCTTTATGTCTTAACACATGTTCTTAACTTCGATTTTTTTAAATTTTATTTTAATATTGAAAACCAAAATCGTAAAACTAAAGTCCTAACCATTCACAAGGTATGACCATCTGATCAAAATATAGTTTCCCGATTTGTTCATTTAATCAAGTTGTACAACACAACACACAGTCCATCCGTGTCCTTGACACTGTGTAGTTATATAGCACAGAGTGCATGTATTTGAAATAATTTTTTTACTATTAAAATTATTATTTTATTGAAGAAAGATTTAATATAAGCACAACACTTTTTGTCATCAATATATTTATCCTTTTTACAGGTAAATGTCTTAGAGCCTTAGGGTACATATATATATATATATGGCTCCTCCGTCGTGGTCGAGGATGAGCACATTTCTCATTTCCCATGGACTTGAAGATGACTGTAAAGTCCAATCCTCGCTTTAAAAAGCCGGACGCATATGTGGCATGGATGGGTTTGGTCAGTTGCAGATAGGTCTGCTTCTTCTCTCAGTTTTTTGTTGGTTTGACGCTCTTTTACCCTGGCAACTCTTCTTGCTTCAAAAGAGCCTTAGAGCCTTATGGTACATACTATATAAGGTTACAACCATTCGGTAGTGACTAGACAACTACTTATGAATGTAGGAGCATTAACATTTATCTAGAAACTTTCTTTCGAAATTTATAGTAGAGAGTTATTTATAGAACAGAAATATTACATAAAGGTTTTTAAAAATACAAATATTTACAATTTCAAAAATATGTTTACAATAGACATTTGAAGAATTTTGAATTATCCTGAGACTAAAAAAGTATATACAAATTAACTTTTACCCACAGGCTACGCCCATTGGTGGGTTTCTCCGCATACCAAAATATTCTGTTGTTTGAAAATTCAAAAATATCTAAACAAAAAAAAACAAAAAAAACAAAAAAACTAAATAGCATGCCCTGTTAAATAGTTTAGCAAAAACAAAATGTGACCTAGACAAGACATAGATAAACATAGACTAGAAAAAGGAAATAACTTCATGTAACTTGAAAACATGTATATCTATTGTTGTCGGATTTCCGAATTCTGAAAAGTTGCATGATCTTCAGTCTTAGAGATTAAACAAAACTATACTGCTCATAAATGCTGAATAATAAAGTACACAAAATTGCTAGTCACAAATTTTCGTTTCATAAAACTCTTTTATCGGCCAGTCTATATTTACTTATGTCTATGGACCTAACAAAAACTCTATTTGTACAAAAATATCCACACTTAATCTTGGCACATAAATCGTAATTTCCCCATAGCTTCGTACTTATGTTTTGCTGCGTTGACAGTATTGTTTCTCTGCACTTTTTGTTGGCACTTCTAGACAGTGGAACGGCCCCCACATTTCAACGTTCTGGTGGCTAACCCACATATTCTTTTGCCCCTTGAATTCTAGTATCTATTATTCTAAATAAGGAAGAAGCATAAAAAAAATTTTTTGGTGGCTTATTTGTAGTATCCAGCACTTGTAAATTTTGGGACTTACCGAAAATTGAGGAAGAATAGTTTACGAATAGATAGATAGATAGATAGATAGATAGATAGATAGATAGATAGATAGATAGATAGATAGATAGATAGATTAGATAGATAGATAGATAGATAGATAGATAGATAGATAGATAGATAGATAGATAGATAGATAGATAGATAGATTAGATAGATAGATAGATAGATAGATAGATAGATAGATAGATAGATAGATAGATAGATAGATTAGATAGATAGATAGATAGATAGATAGATAGATAGATAGATAGATAGATAGATAGATAGATAGATAAAGATTATGCTCACTTAAGCAAAGTATACACAAATGCAAGAAGAAAAAAGAACAGTAATGTCGATAACTGTTGATAATGAAAACAATACTTCCATTAATTGATATTAATTGCTCTAAGATGGTCACCAGGGGGCAGGACTTGGCTCACTGGCTCTCCCTCTACGTCTGCACAGAGCCAGTGACATTTAGCAGGTTTGGGCCAAGTGGAAGGCCAGGCACGGTTCAGAGTTATCCATTATGTAACGGGAGAATACCCCGTGTCCGATGACCCCGCTCTTGGAGGGCCAGTTCGACGAGAGACCTGGAGAGATACATGTGACAATTAGATCACTCTCATATCCTAATTACGTGTCACTTTTATGTCACATTTATGTCACCCCATTTCTCGCAATGGTGGGCGAGATCTCGCCTGGGGACAGACTAGACTACCACAATAAAATAAAAGCCTATGTTGTACACACACATAAAGTATAAACATAAGCCACATATACGGTCTGGCTCGGGTTTTTATGTGTTTGTGGATGTGTTTTCTAGCTTCATTTTTTACAAAGCTTTTTATTAACTCTAGTAAAAATTTGAAACATGAAACATGAAAACATGTTATTTCTCCGAAACCCATTCTCAGAGCAAGTTGAAACCTTACACAATTATCTCACTTCTTGATCTCACTTCTTGATCTCACCTATTTATCTAACTTCTTTATCTCACTTCTGTATCTAAATTCTTTATCTCACTACTTTATCTCACTTCTGTATCTCATTACTTTATCTCACTTCTGTATCTCACTTCTGTATCTCACTTCTGTATCTTACTTTTTTCTCTCACTTCTGTATCTCGTTTCTGTATCTCGTTTCTGTATCTCACTTCTGTATCTCACTTCTGTATCTCACTTTTTTTTATCTCACTTCTGTATCTCACTTCTGTATCTCACTTCTTTATCTCACTTCTGTATCACACTTTTGTATCTTACTTCTGTATCTTACTTTTTTCTCTCACTTCTGTATGCAAACTTCCTTATCTCACTTCTGTATGGCACTTCTTTATCTCACTTCTTTATCTCACTTCTTTACCTCACTTCTTTATCTCACTTCTTTATCTCACTTCTTTATCTCACTTGTGTATGTCACTTCTGTATCTCACTTCTTTATCTCACTTCTGTATCTCACTTCTTTCTCTCACTTTTTTATCTCACTTCTTAATCTCACTTCTTAATCTCACTTCTTAATCTCACTTCTGTATCTCACTTCTTTATCTCACTTCTTTATCTCACTTGTGTATGTCACTTGTGTATCTCACTTCTGTATCTCACTTCTTTATCTCACTTCTGTATCTCACGTTTTTCCCTGATTTTCACGAATAATGTTTATATGTTCCAAGCACTGCTTGTATGTAAAATGCCAATAACCCATTGATACATGACCACTGGGAACATGGGCCAGGAATAACATACTGGGCATAAGAAATTCCTTTGTCTGTAAACAAGCAACAAGTATATTATTTTTTAATCACAGGCTCAAACTGAAACATATCTTTCCAATAATCATTTTCTTGAATACGTATGCATATTAACAATGTAATAATAATAATAATAATAATAATAAAACAATGTCAGATTGTTGTTGATCTTTTGTAATTCATGGATTTATATAGTCTTGGAATTACTTTTTACTTGCTTTGCTTATAAAACAGATGACACATGAGCCCCATCTGAGTTTGTGTGAAAACACAAACTCTCTTTGTAATCCTGTGTTTTTTTGTCCACGTGGTTTTACAAGTGAAAGCTATTGGAAGCACAATAATTGTAAGTGTCATTGGTTCGTCTTTTTAAGTAGTCCGCGTTAGGGATCATTCATCAACATTAACTCCAAGAAAAAACTAAATGAATGATTATTTAACTGTCTTTGTCCCTCCTCTGAATGCCTCCATCTTTCTTTTTCTTCTCTTATTCAAAATGTTTAATTGACAATTAAAGTTTGTTGGCGCCTCTCGTGAAACGCCGTGGCTCAACGCAAGGGAAATAATCGAGGAATAAAATCGGCCATGTTTTTCAACAGCTAAGGGACATTACTTAATTTGTTGAAATCTGAAAAAAAAAGGGTATTCGTAGTTTTGACAATGTAACAATAAAACATAGACACAAATCCTAGAATATGCATATTTTTCCACATTTAAAGTTTTTGAAAATTAACATTTTATTTGTATTTAAAATGATTTTGAGTGTAACGCCAAGAGTACTACGTGTTTCATGACTGACTTCACATTGATGACTAGACGTACACCATGATGGATGTTCAAGCTGTGCACAGTGGCGAGACAACCTCATAACACATTACGGTGAGTGCAATATACATTACCCATGCAAAGTAAGTAAAATTAACAATATTACAATTAACAGTAATATAAAACAAATTTTTACGAGAAAATGTTAAGTAAACACTGCAGAATTATAAAAAGTTTAATTTGCTAAAATACTTTTTTAAAAATTAAATTGAATAAAAATGAATACAATGTTAAAATGAACAGTTATCACATCAGCACTATCTTCGTGTGACTTATAGCCTGTGCTACCGGATAAACAAAGGCAAGGTTTTACGCTTCAGTTGAGATATATATGTTACATAAACTGGTCCTATATTCAATTTTAAATACGCAATAAAGAACCATTCTAATAATAGTTTCGAATGGTTGTAAAATATGTTAATATTATAATATTCATGATATGTAAACTCATCTGAAGATTTCTCTTTTAAATGCATACTGTTCGATAGAAAAGAATTATCTCTATATTAAAACACACACAACAGATTTGTATTTGATAAAGTTGTTTAATAAATAATTTTTGTAGATTATATCACATTTGTGATGAAAATGTGCCATTAAAGAAAAGCTGAATGTGATTATCAGTTGCAATGTTCAGCAGTATTTGAATTGATTTGCAGAACAACACAAGGAAACAAAGAAAAAAGTTTCAAACTTATCAAAAATCAAAGAGTTCAGATAAGTATCAACTTCTCGTGTCTTTTTGTTTCCGCACACTCCTAACACTGGAATAAGGGCGACGTACTTTCAGTGTAACACTCTCTTTTTTTTTTATTCCTGATTATTGCATTGGTTTTATATTTCAGGTTTCGAAAAGCTGTTTTTAATGGACAACTATTTTTTTGTGATCGAAATACTAGTTTTATAGTTTTATACTGTGTTTGTAAAATGTTGTACATGTTTCGGATGTTCCTTCAGAGTTGAAGATAATTTACGTACTAGATGGCAGCGGGCAGGGTTTGAAACCGGGACCATCGATAAGTCCAAACGACCTCACGACCGGGCATCCTTATAGAATACATGTAGCTCTATTGTTGTCTATGGTTTAGAGTCGTACTTTATGCTTTCTTTTCAAATTACACTCCTTAAAGATTTCTAGAATGTAGAAATGACAGTCTTTGGTGTAAAGCTATTCTACAGATTAAAAAATATCTATTCTAAATAAAACTATTGAAATGGCTCTAATTGTAATGTATATTGAAAAACAAATGCTCTTTTACAACATTTGACTTTTGATTTGCCTTTTCAAGCATTCAACCCATTAGGGAGAAAGTGTAGAGAGTTTCAATGTTGTCAAAACGTAGAGGCTCTAACAACTCAATTTACATCTCCTATTACTTTGTCTATAGCACTGATACACTATTCACTATATTGTTCACATATTGTTTGTCTTTGGTTTCAGACATTCCTTTTCAAATACTCATTATTAAGCCGGGCCCTAAAACTCATCATGAAGCCGGGCTCTAAGACTCCCTTCAGAATTACAAGGGATGATAGGAAGCAGGTTTCGAACGCAAGACCTACACGATTCAAAACTCTCACTGCCAGGCATCGTCCTGTATTAATGGAGGCTTTCAATGATGTTAACACGTTTCCTTTTGTAAAGGAAGATAATTTCAAATTTCTCTTGTAAGAAAAATAGACATTTTGGATTGGATTGTATCACATGGCAACAAAACATCGCGAGGCCAGGTCTCAGTTATGATTTCTGGTTCCAGGGGCGGCCCGTCAGCAGGCAGCACTATCATATTGAAAGCGATCAATCCTGGTTGTTGGCATGCAAGGGACGACAAGCTTGATGAGGGCCACGGACACATCGTAAATTGCCCAACGTATTTATCGTGTGTCCTATACCGGGCCACTCACGGGCTCTTTCAGATGGCGCTCGGACTGGATATGAAGGCGCGAGACATCGATCAATCATCGGCCCCTCTTGTGCTAGGGGTACAAGGGGATGGGGAGGGAGAAAGGAGGAATTGACCACTCCCTGTGACTATACAGCGCGACATTAATCCTCCAGAGATCGCTTATTAAGACACGTTCCTGATCAAGGAACTGAGCGTCTCGTGCGGCCATTTTCTAGTTTCTTCATCTCCCCCCCCCTTCCACCCCCGCGCACAGTTTCTTTTCCTTACTTCCTATGTGGGGGCTCAGACTGCGACACATCCATCCCTCTTGACGCCTTTCCCCCTCCCTCATTGACGGGTGTAGGGTGTAGGAAACTAGAAGGTCCCAAGCCATGCCAAGTACAGATTTGGTTGTGTGCGTGTGATTTGGTGGGGCGTGCGGGAGGGTGCCTCTAAATAAATGAGCCCGCAGCATAATTGCCCGTGTCAAAATAAACTGTTTTCTTTGTAGATTTATAGCTTAGGGTGTTGAAAAGATCACCGTTGGCAAATTGAGATCGGCGCCCGAACATAGACATCGGCGCCCCGATCCCCACCCTACTCGTTTTCTCCGCACATCTTGCAGCAAGATTAGTTCCCGAATTGCCTTTAGATCCCCTCACATCCCCCCCCCCTTTTTTAGCCCTATCCTCCCGTCCTCTTTCATAGCGTAAGTTTTTTTTTTTCATTTTTATGTCCACTCATCTCTTTTCTTTTTTTAGATTTATACGCACTGGGTTTATTTATAGACATACCATGTGACCGCCCGGATTGCCCAATCATATTTAAGCAACTGAACTACGTACTCTGTAAGCATACATCTATCCCGGTGCTCTCTGTGACAGCGCTTTGTCCTCCTTTCTGTCCTATACAGCAGCAAGTCTCTACTTCTCTTTGTCCTACCAAACATAACTGCTACCGAGTCTGCAAACATAACTGCTACCGAGTCTGCAAACAGAACTGCTACCGAGTCTGCAAACAGAACTGCTACCGAGTCTGCAAACAGAACTGCTACCGAGTCTGCAAACAGAACTGCTACCGAGTCTGCAAACAGAACTGCTCCCGAGTCTGCAAACAGAACTGTTACCGAGTCTGCATACAGAACTGCTACCGAGTCTGACAGAGGCTATGTTAGAATTGAACAAGATTTTATAGCTACACGGATATTAATTATAAACATTGTTGTCATTTCCAAATGAGATAGTTTTAAGTTATAGGAAGTTAGGAATAAGACTTGATATGCTTGTAAAACTTAGTACTTCTACCTAATACCTACTTTCTAATACACACCAAAAGAGGACAGATCCAGACGGCGAGAAGCGCATCCAAGGGAAATACTGCATTCCTCACTAATCTTCGGACTCGAAGACAAGCCTTAGTATTATTATTATTAATACACTTACTATTAAAAGAAAGTAAGTTTCCCCTTCAGACCTTGTGATCTACGGGCTAGATGAGTTTAGGTCGTTTCTATAGACAACGGTTAACGAGCAGGGTGTCAAGTGGCCAGCACAACGACCAACCACCTTTACCTTCACCCACCTAAGTCAGGCGGTGACCCGTCAAATTAGCGTGGACAAAATAGCGCCGACAAAATAGCGCGAAATTTCCCGACAAAATAGCGCAAGACAAAATAGCGCGGACTTATATATGATGTGTATAAAAGTACCAGATTATTAGTAAATTAATGTCATAGGCATCATTTTTAGCGGCCTCCGTAAGGGGGAAAAGCCGCTATTGGGTTTGTGCAAAATGTCCGTCTGTCGGTCTGTCCGTCTGTCACACTCAGATCTCGAGAACTAGAAGAGATATGAAAAATATTATTTCATCATTAAATCCGGCTTGAAAAGTTTAGGTGCAACGGCTACTTTTGGTTTTCTAAAAGCAAACCGTTTAATTTATAAAAATTAATTATGCAAACGATTTTTTCATAAAAATACACCAATTCTAAAACAATTACGTAAATGTAAGGGAGGCAATGTAACAATATGCTAACAAAGATGAATGATTGTAGTGTATTTTCAGTATCACTAAGTCAAGTATATTTATAAAATGTATTGGAAATTTTTACAACAAATATAAATAATAGTTCAAGATGTTTTTTCTGGTTAACTAGCTGCTAAAATTTAAAGAAAACATTTCTGTTTGTTTATAAAGGCTAATAATGCACTTTGTATGAATATATCATGCAAATTTTTTAAATGGACTTTTTAAGCAGCGACTTTCGTGCAGTAGCGTTATGTCGCAACATGATCAGGTGTTAAACCAACTCCTTAAACTTTTTAAAAAATCAGATTTTATTTATTTTTTGTTTCGTGCCCACATCCGAATAAAAGAAGCTTATTTTTGTGCGTTTTGTCTGTTGGTCGGTCTGTCCGTCACGACTAGATTAACAAATAACACTAGAGGCTATTGTAAATCTCATTCAACCTTTAATTTTTCATTCAGAAATATTGCAATAGTTTAAAGTATCTATAATAAATTGTTCCGGATGTTTTGTGAAAAAACAAATCAATGCCAATGAATATTTGTTTGCTCTTCTAAGTTATAGTAGATTTTATTTCCATGCTTAATCATGGCAAGAAAAACATGATCTTTAATATATTGTTCCGGTTTTTTAATCTAAATAGCATATAAATGCTAAATAAAAATATCTATACTGATTTATATTTCATTAACTATAAAGTTGTTCCGGATATTGTTTTATAAAAAACAAATTTATGTCAAATAATTAATTTTTTTTCCAAAATATCGACAATAGGTTATTCAGGATTTTAAAATAAGAAAGTAATTTACTAGAAACGATTATTGAAAATCAATTTTTAGACATATTTTACAGTTAATTTTCTTGCCGAAACATAATAAAAGTTGTTTAATCGGTAAAGAATGTTCCGGATTTTGTTTCGAAAAAGAAATCGACCTACATTACCTTAATTTTCTTACAAATCGTCGCCAAAAATTATCCGAATTTTATATGAAAAATCTAATAACGCTAATAAATGTTTGAAATCCTTCTTCTAATAAATAAAACAAATAATTTTCTCATTTACGAAAATTGGTTGTTCCGGATTTTTTATGAAAAATAGTTTAACTCTATTTATGTAAAATCGCTCTTCTCTCTTACACTACATTTAACTTTCTATCTAAAACGTTAAAATCTAATTATCGTTAATATTATGCTCTGATTTTTAAGGAAAACAACTTCCTAACACCAAAGTATGGTTTGATAAAATCTCCATAAGGGTATGGTACATCTAATTTTCATAACAGACCATCCCAGAAATTTAATTAACGGCATTTGATTAATTTTAAATTCTTTTTTTTTTCTCACTATAAATATATATACATCCGGAACAATCTATACTAGAAACTTAAAACTAATGCGATGTGAGGGAAGGGAAATTAATTTTAATCAGATTTTCAATAGCTTTTAGTCTTTTTTTTTCGCTATTAACATGACGGACAGACAAATTGACAGACAAAACAAAAAAAAGCGTCTCTAATCCTTATATATATATATTAAGTCTAACTAGCCCATCAAACGAAATGCTAAAAGAACAAACTCGGTGCACCAATGTCTATGATCCCTCGAGAAGCTGCTCGTATAGATGACATTTTTTAGTCTAACTAGGACTTGTGACGTATTTGATTTTTTTCCTTTGACGTCATATGGAGTTAATTCTTTAAATGAAATGCTAAAAGATCTCACTCGGTGCACCAATGTCTATGAACACTCAACAAGCTGCTCGTATAGATGATATGTTTTAGTCTAACTAGACCGTGTGACGTAGTGGTTTTTTCTCCTTTGACGTCATATGGAATAAATTCTTTAAATGCTAAATCAACTCGGTATAGTAATGTTTATTAGACCTCATAATGTGACTCGCATTTTTAAAAGACATAATACATTTAGATCTAATCTAGATTTTTTTACACTAGATCTAGATTTTTTTTTTACACTAGAGCTAGATTTTTTTACACTAGATTTAGATTTAAGTTCTAATTAAAATCATTAATTAATCTAGATCTAGAATTTCTTGGTCTAGTTTAGAATGTTTGTTGTTTTACATGTTTCGGATGTTCCTTCAGAGTTGTAGTCCAAACCTCCCGTAGGACGACGGGGGATTGGAGCGGGCAGGGTTTGAACCTGGGACCATCGATGAATCCAAACGACAGTCCAGCGCGCAAACCGCACTAACAGGCAGCCATGATTTAGACTAGATAATTTTAATTTCTAGGCTTAAAGTGTAGATTTTTTTTCTAAAGTCTAGATTGTCAATATATATATCAATATTGCAATGTTATAAAATACTAAAACTAATCTACTATTTTAATATTTAGATTTGCAATTAGTCTATTAATTGATTATCTATTGTTTTTTTTATATAAATCTTATCTAAATTACATGTACATTATCCCAAATATATATTTTAGATTTGGATCTAGTAGATATAGATATTGAGAGTGCTAAATTTGTAGTTTAATTTAGGTAGATCTACATCCTCATTCTAGTTCCATTTAGGCCTAAATGAAAATGCTCAATACCAAAAGATTATCTAAAATCGCTCTTCTGACATATTGTACATATCCGGTAGTTGTCATTCCGTAATGTGTAGGTATATTATCAATAGTAGGCTATTAGTTTTTAACCAGTTTGTCATTAGATTAAGAGCAATGCCTGGTAGTGCGGTTAGCGCGCAGAACTGATTATCTCTACGGTCTCGGTTTCATACCCTGCTCGATGCCATCCTCAGTCGACCAGCGAATATGCGGATCCGACAGTGATCCGTCTCCCACGGGGGCCGCCTCTGAGTTTGTGTGGCAACACAAACTCTCTTTGTAATCTTGTTATTGATGTCTCTATCTTTTTCAATATTAAAACATCTGAAATTATGCAATATTTGCACCTTTGATTAAAAAGTATAACTTGCTAAAAATAGGATCTTGAAATGTGGTGACCCGACAAAATAGGATAGGAAATACGAAAGTGTGTTATACTATAATCAGAAATCTGCGGCATCTTTCTTTAATCAAAACAGGGAGTATGGAATTAGTATGACTATTGAGAGGACAACTATATTGATCGCCAGAGACGAAACCGCAGAGTGACTCAAAGATTTATGATAGCATAATGGAATGTTAGAGATCGTCTGCAGGACAATCTACCACGAACAAACAATTCAGTGGAGGGATGGCCCCAAGCATTTCAACTGTCTATTGGCGGTCATCACCCTAATGTGTACAAGTTAATCTCTCACTTCCTCAGAGAACAGGAGAACACTGAGGACAAGATTCTGAGGTACAATGCTGGAGAACTAAGTACAGCTGCAAGTTAGACAAAGTACCTCCAACTTTGCGTGTTTTCTAAGTACACTTTTGGAATGTAAATATATGTTATATTTTGCCTTTTTACCTTTTTTTTATTTTTGCTTATTTATGTTTTAAGATATCTAAAGTGTTTCCTGCAAAATGACTGTAAAATTATGATAACGTTAAAAAAAAATATTGGCTCTATTAATATTTTACGATATCTAAAGTATTTCTTTCAAAATGACTAAAATATTTTTTTTCTGCGCTATTTTGTCGGCGCTTTTTTTTTCCGCGCTATTTTGACGGGGTACCAAGTCAGGCACCCATTAGAGTTGGGTGGAATCATGGGCGCCCTAAAAATTCTAAAATTCAAAATCCCAGTCTTCACCGAGATTCGAACCTAGGACCCCCCACACCCAGGTTTGGAAGCCAAGCGCTTAATCAATCAGCCATTGCGCACAGTAATACTAAAAAGAAGATTAGATATTAATTTATTATTTATTTATTTTTTGCAATTAAATTAATTATAATTGATTGCTCCTCTCCCCTTTCCGAATATTTCCGCTGATTGGTCCGCTAAAAACTAACATGAATTACTGTCCAGTTTATCTCCCAGTTAGTGATGAACATCTCGTAGTTCAGAGACTTTCGGCCAGAAGAGTTCGCAAAGGTGTCGATCTCACTGTTGGTCCTTTGAAAGAAATACTTTCCTAATTAATAGGGCTCTTGTTATTCTTCAAGCCCTGACTTGTCCTACCTATAGATCTAACCTCTAAAACATTTTGTCCTGCCTCTAGACAAAAACCGTTCTCAGTGAGCATCTAGGTGGTAAAAAGAACCTGTGTAAGAAATGCAGATACGTGCGACAGTTTAATAGCTTTGTGGTAATGAAAGGGCTACGGCTCTAGTCGCTCCAATACCTTCTCTCTACTCCTTGACTCACTGCCTTGTGGTAATGAAAGGGCTACGGCTCTAGTCGCTCCAATACCTTCTCTCTACTCCTTGACTCGCTGCCTTGTGGTAATGAAAGGGCTACGGCTCTAGTCGCTCCAATACCTTCTCTCTACTCCTTGACTCGCTGCCTTGTGGTAATGAAAGGGCTACGGCTCTAGTCGCTCCAATACCTTCTCTCTACTCCTTGACTCGCTGCCTTGTGGTAATGAAAGGGCTACGGCTCTAGTCGCTCCAATACCTTCTCTCTACTCCTTGACTCACTGCCTTGTGGTAATGAAAGGGCTACGGCTCTAGTCGCTCCAATACCTTCTCTCTACTCCTTGACTCACTGCCTTGTGGTAATGAAAGGGCTACGGCTCTAGTCACTCCAATACCTTCTCTCTACTCCTTGACTCACTGCCTTGTGGTAATGAAAGAGCTCTACGACTCTAGTCGCTCAAATACCTTCTCTCTACTCCTTGACTCACTGCCTTGTGGTAATGAAAGGGCTACGGCTCTAGTCGCTCAAATACCTTCTCTCTACTCCTTGACTCACTGCCTTGTGGTAATGAAAGAGCTCTACGACTCTAGTCGCTCAAATACCTTCTCTCTACTCCTTGACTCACTGCCTTGTGGTAATGAAAGGGCTACGGCTCTAGTCGCTCAAATACCTTCTCTCTACTCCTTGACTCACTGTCTTGTGGTAATGAAAGGGCTCTACGACTCTAGTCGCTCAAATACCTTCTCTCTACTCCTTGACTCACTGCCTTGTGGTAATGAAAGGGCTACGGCTCTAGTCGCTCCAATACCTTCTCTCCACTCCTTGACTCACTGTCTTGTGGTAATGAAAGGGCTATGGCTCTAGTCGCTCCAATACCTTCTCTCTACTCCTTGACTCACTGCCTTGTGGTAATGAAAGGGCTACGGCTCTAGTCGCTCCAATACCTTCTCTCTACTCCTTGACTCACTGCCTTGTGGTAATGAAAGGGCTACGGCTCTAGTCGCTCCAATACCTTCTCTCTACTCCTTGACTCACTGCCTTGTGGTAATGAAAGGGCTATGGCTCTAGTCGCTCCAATACCTTCTCTCTACTCCTTGACTCACTGCCTTGTGGTAATGAAAGGGCTACGACTCTAGTCGCTCCAATACCTTCTCTCTACTCCTTGACTCACTGCCTTGTGGTAATGAAAGGGCTACGGCTCTAGTCGCTCCAATACCTTCTCTCTACTCCTTGACTCACTGTCTTGTGGTAATGAAAGGGCTACGGCTCTAGTCGCTCCAATACCTTCTCTCTACTCCTTGACTCACTGCCTTGTGGTAATGAAAGGGCTACGACTCTAGTCGCTCCAATACCTTCTCTCTACTCCTTGACTCACTGCCTTGTGGTAATGAAAGGGCTACGGCTCTAGTCGCTCCAATACCTTCTCTCTACTCCTTGACTCACTGCCTTGTGGTAATGAAAGGGCTACGACTCTAGTCGCTCCAATACCTTCTCTCTACTCCTTGACTCACTGCCTTGTGGTAATGAAAGGGCTACGGCTCTAGTCGCTCCAATACCTTCTCTCTACTCCTTGACTCGCTGCCTTGTGGTAATGAAAGGGCTACGGCTCTAGTCGCTCCAATACCTTCTCTCTACTCCTTGACTCGCTGCCTTGTGGTAATGAAAGGGCTACGGCTCTAGTCGCTCCAATACCTTCTCTCTACTCCTTGACTCGCTGCCTTGTGGTAATGAAAGGGCTACGGCTCTAGTCGCTCCAATACCTTCTCTCTACTCCTTGACTCGCTGCCTTGTGGTAATGAAAGGGCTACGGCTCTAGTCGCTCCAATACCTTATCTCTACTCCTTGACTCACTGCCTTGTGGTAATGAAAGGGCTACGGCTCTAGTCGCTCCAATACCTTCTCTCTACTCCTTGACTCACTGCCTTGTGGTAATGAAAGGGCTACGGCTCTAGTCGCTCCAATACCTTCTCTCTACTCCTTGACTCGCTGCCTTGTGGTAATGAAAGGGCTATGGCTCTAGTCGCTCCAATACCTTCTCTCTACTCCTTGACTCGCTGCCTTGTGGTAATGAAAGGGCTACGGCTCTAGTCGCTCCAATACCTTCTCTCTACTCCTTGACTCACTGCCTTGTGGTAATGAAAGGGCTACGGCTCTAGTCGCTCCAATACCTTCTCTCTACTCCTTGACTCACTGCCTTGTGGTAATGAAAGGGCTACGACTCTAGTCGCTCCAATACCTTCTCTCTACTCCTTGACTCACTGCCTTGTGGTAATGAAAGGGCTACGGCTCTAGTCGCTCAAATACCTTCTCTCTACTCCTTGACTCACTGTCTTGTGGTAATGAAAGGGCTCTACGACTCTAGTCGCTCAAATACCTTCTCTCTACTCCTTGACTCACTGCCTTGTGGTAATGAAAGGGCTACGGCTCTAGTCGCTCCAATACCTTCTCTCCACTCCTTGACTCACTGTCTTGTGGTAATGAAAGGGCTATGGCTCTAGTCGCTCCAATACCTTCTCTCTACTCCTTGACTCACTGCCTTGTGGTAATGAAAGGGCTACGGCTCTAGTCGCTCCAATACCTTCTCTCTACTCCTTGACTCACTGCCTTGTGGTAATGAAAGGGCTACGGCTCTAGTCGCTCCAATACCTTCTCTCTACTCCTTGACTCACTGCCTTGTGGTAATGAAAGGGCTATGGCTCTAGTCGCTCCAATACCTTCTCTCTACTCCTTGACTCACTGCCTTGTGGTAATGAAAGGGCTACGACTCTAGTCGCTCCAATACCTTCTCTCTACTCCTTGACTCACTGCCTTGTGGTAATGAAAGGGCTACGGCTCTAGTCGCTCCAATACCTTCTCTCTACTCCTTGACTCACTGTCTTGTGGTAATGAAAGGGCTACGGCTCTAGTCGCTCCAATACCTTCTCTCTACTCCTTGACTCACTGCCTTGTGGTAATGAAAGGGCTACGACTCTAGTCGCTCCAATACCTTCTCTCTACTCCTTGACTCACTGCCTTGTGGTAATGAAAGGGCTACGGCTCTAGTCGCTCCAATACCTTCTCTCTACTCCTTGACTCACTGCCTTGTGGTAATGAAAGGGCTACGACTCTAGTCGCTCCAATACCTTCTCTCTACTCCTTGACTCACTGCCTTGTGGTAATGAAAGGGCTACGGCTCTAGTCGCTCCAATACCTTCTCTCTACTCCTTGACTCGCTGCCTTGTGGTAATGAAAGGGCTACGGCTCTAGTCGCTCCAATACCTTCTCTCTACTCCTTGACTCGCTGCCTTGTGGTAATGAAAGGGCTACGGCTCTAGTCGCTCCAATACCTTCTCTCTACTCCTTGACTCGCTGCCTTGTGGTAATGAAAGGGCTACGGCTCTAGTCGCTCCAATACCTTCTCTCTACTCCTTGACTCGCTGCCTTGTGGTAATGAAAGGGCTACGGCTCTAGTCGCTCCAATACCTTATCTCTACTCCTTGACTCACTGCCTTGTGGTAATGAAAGGGCTACGGCTCTAGTCGCTCCAATACCTTCTCTCTACTCCTTGACTCACTGCCTTGTGGTAATGAAAGGGCTACGGCTCTAGTCGCTCCAATACCTTCTCTCTACTCCTTGACTCGCTGCCTTGTGGTAATGAAAGGGCTATGGCTCTAGTCGCTCCAATACCTTCTCTCTACTCCTTGACTCGCTGCCTTGTGGTAATGAAAGGGCTACGGCTCTAGTCGCTCCAATACCTTCTCTCTACTCCTTGACTCACTGCCTTGTGGTAATGAAAGGGCTACGGCTCTAGTCGCTCCAATACCTTCTCTCTACTCCTTGACTCACTGCCTTGTGGTAATGAAAGGGCTACGACTCTAGTCGCTCCAATACCTTCTCTCTACTCCTTGACTCACTGCCTTGTGGTAATGAAAGGGCTACGGCTCTAGTCGCTCCAATACCTTCTCTCTACTCCTTGACTCACTGCCTTGTGGTAATGAAAGGGCTACGGCTCTAGTCGCTCCAATACCTTCTCTCTACTCCTTGACTCACTGCCTTGTGGTAATGAAAGGGCTACGACTCTAGTCGCTCCAATACCTTCTCTCTACTCCTTGACTCACTGCCTTGTGGTAATGAAAGGGCTACGGCTCTAGTCGCTCCAATACCTTCTCTCTACTCCTTGACTCGCTGCCTTGTGGTAATGAAAGGGCTACGGCTCTAGTCGCTCCAATACCTTCTCTCTACTCCTTGACTCGCTGCCTTGTGGTAATGAAAGGGCTACGGCTCTAGTCGCTCCAATACCTTCTCTCTACTCCTTGACTCGCTGCCTTGTGGTAATGAAAGGGCTATGGCTCTAGTCGCTCCAATACCTTCTCTCTACTCCTTGACTCGCTGCCTTGTGGTAATGAAAGGGCTACGGCTCTAGTCGCTCCAATACCTTCTCTCTACTCCTTGACTCACTGCCTTGTGGTAATGAAAGGGCTACGGCTCTAGTCGCTCCAATACCTTCTCTCTACTCCTTGACTCACTGCCTTGTGGTAATGAAAGGGCTACGGCTCTAGTCACTCCAATACCTTCTCTCTACTCCTTGACTCACTGCCTTGTGGTAATGAAAGAGCTCTACGACTCTAGTCGCTCAAATACCTTCTCTCTACTCCTTGACTCACTGCCTTGTGGTAATGAAAGGGCTACGGCTCTAGTCGCTCAAATACCTTCTCTCTACTCCTTGACTCACTGTCTTGTGGTAATGAAAGGGCTCTACGACTCTAGTCGCTCAAATACCTTCTCTCTACTCCTTGACTCACTGCCTTGTGGTAATGAAAGGGCTACGGCTCTAGTCGCTCCAATACCTTCTCTCTACTCCTTGACTCACTGTCTTGTGGTAATGAAAGGGCTATGGCTCTAGTCGCTCCAATACCTTCTCTCTACTCCTTGACTCACTGCCTTGTGGTAATGAAAGGGCTACGGCTCTAGTCGCTCCAATACCTTCTCTCTACTCCTTGACTCACTGCCTTGTGGTAATGAAAGGGCTACGGCTCTAGTCGCTCCAATACCTTCTCTCTACTCCTTGACTCACTGCCTTGTGGTAATGAAAGGGCTACGGCTCTAGTCGCTCCAATACCTTCTCTCTACTCCTTGACTCACTGCCTTGTGGTAATGAAAGGGCTACGACTCTAGTCGCTCCAATACCTTCTCTCTACTCCTTGACTCACTGCCTTGTGGTAATGAAAGGGCTACGGCTCTAGTCGCTCCAATACCTTCTCTCTACTCCTTGACTCGCTGCCTTGTGGTAATGAAAGGGCTACGGCTCTAGTCGCTCCAATACCTTCTCTCTACTCCTTGACTCGCTGCCTTGTGGTAATGAAAGGGCTACGGCTCTAGTCGCTCCAATACCTTCTCTCTACTCCTTGACTCGCTGCCTTGTGGTAATGAAAGGGCTACGGCTCTAGTCGCTCCAATACCTTCTCTCTACTCCTTGACTCGCTGCCTTGTGGTAATGAAAGGGCTACGGCTCTAGTCGCTCCAATACCTTCTCTCTACTCCTTGACTCACTGCCTTGTGGTAATGAAAGGGCTACGGCTCTAGTCGCTCCAATACCTTCTCTCTACTCCTTGACTCACTGCCTTGTGGTAATGAAAGGGCTACGGCTCTAGTCACTCCAATACCTTCTCTCTACTCCTTGACTCACTGCCTTGTGGTAATGAAAGAGCTCTACGACTCTAGTCGCTCAAATACCTTCTCTCTACTCCTTGACTCACTGCCTTGTGGTAATGAAAGGGCTACGGCTCTAGTCGCTCAAATACCTTCTCTCTACTCCTTGACTCACTGTCTTGTGGTAATGAAAGGGCTCTACGACTCTAGTCGCTCAAATACCTTCTCTCTACTCCTTGACTCACTGCCTTGTGGTAATGAAAGGGCTACGGCTCTAGTCGCTCCAATACCTTCTCTCTACTCCTTGACTCACTGTCTTGTGGTAATGAAAGGGCTATGGCTCTAGTCGCTCCAATACCTTCTCTCTACTCCTTGACTCACTGCCTTGTGGTAATGAAAGGGCTACGGCTCTAGTCGCTCAAATACCTTCTCTCTACTCCTTGACTCACTGCCTTGTGGTAATGAAAGGGCTACGGCTCTAGTCGCTCAAATACCTTCTCTCTACTCCTTGACTCTCTTAATGCCAGTAGAAGTTTTCTGCTGGTCTTAAGTAAAACCGTTTCCTGTTAGCATCCATCACAGAGGCACTACAGCCCATGTAGGGCCCTGGCCTGCTCTAGCACATCTCTCCATTCTGATCTCTCCTGGGCTTTACGTCTCCATGCCCTGACTCTCAGCTGTTGTAGATCTGCCTCTACGTCATCAAGACACCGTACTCGTGAATGCTGTTGACGGGCGTTGACCTGTAGCACCAAACTGCTGGTAGACAAATAAACCGTTGTAGGCTTAATATATCGTAACTAATAAAATTTAAAATAACTAGAATAACTACTTTTTGAGAACAAAACTAAATAGAACTTGAATTATAATACAGACTAAATCATGTTGATATGAGATAAAATAAATGTACTAGACTTAAGTAATACTATTTCTTAACAAAATTTAACTCATTACAATAACACAACCTTTCAGTCTCACGTTCTGGAGTCGTCTGTCCTGATTAAGACCAAATGACGACACTGCCACCTATGTTGCATAATTCGCAACCAATCGCTAACCTCTTCCCTTCATCACCATAGAAACATACACATACACTCCATCACGTGATTTGGGGCGCCTGCATTTTGGTTTTGGCGTTTCCAGTCAGCACCTCAATAAAATGTTTCATTTTTATCTTCAGTAAGTTTCGTCATGCTTTGGTCCTTATAGTTACATCAGCTTCTGTACCGCACTTAACAAGATTGGCCAGAGTATTTTATAAAAGGCATAATCGATATAATACATTAACGTTCTATATAATGGTAGGTCCTTCCTGTCCATTACATATAACTTAGACACATACACACTCGTAAACGAACGGATTCACGAAAACAGAAAGTTAGAATGAGAAAGAGAGAGAAAGAAAGAAAGAGAGAGAGAGAAAAAGAGAGAGAGAAAGAGAGAGAGATATCCATTTCTCTTATATCATATTTCTCTGTGTTTGTGAAACCATAACGAAGCAATACAGAAAAAAAAAGACCAAGACAATGTGGAGACAATTTAATGTGAAATGCCGGAAGTGCCTCATCTGTCTTCTGCTTGACGTCTGCTGATTTTTCAAAGCAATGCTATCAACCATTAATTTTTTTTATTATGAATGTAATTACACAAGTAACATTAGAAGACACATTACTCACTGCACAAGATCCAAAGATGTTAATTTATTTTTATACATTTTTTTACATTCTATTATTAATACCAGATGTTGTTTACAACCATTGCTGTCGACTGCTACCATGGTAACCACCCGAAAAATGTCACCAACTTTATACTATAAGATACACAGGCCCCTCTATGAATAGTATGTCTACTCTAGGTAAGGTTGAATACAATGTCATTATCAGAATTAAGCGTACATTGGATGTGTGTGTGTTTTAAGTTTTACGTAAAATATTTCTTGTTATTTAAATGATATTCTACTCAATTCTAACCACAATTAATTCCTATGTTTTAATTACCCAGTGAATATTCCCGTCGATTGGTTCTTTGATGTATTACAATAAAAATATCCAAAATGTCTCAAAAACAATTCTATCAAGATGCGAACAAAAGCCCCTCTCCCATACCCTGCCAAAAGGTGAAGTTCAAAAAGGTTAGAGCCTTATTCAAACCTTTTGAATGATACATCTCCGCACACACTGACCCGTGTATTCTATTATCGTTAATACTTCTCTGCATTGAGATGCTTCGATTTAGTAATGTTATTTAAAATGGAAGGTTTCTCCATTTGTTGTCAAATCTTTCTTAGGGCCCCTCTCTAAATACTTACTCACGTCCTGGTCTACTGCAGAGAGAAGAATAAATAGAAATAATTTTAACAATTTTTATAAGAGATAAAAAAATTACTTGTTTTCGGAGTAGAGACGAGAACAAATATAGTCCAATATGTATATACCTACATGTAGTTAAAGTAAGCTGTTATTTACTGCTGGCCCAATGTTAGACTTTACGTTGGTCGTAAATTGGTCCCTTAAATGTCCGTGGACCAGTGTCCAGACCGTGAATGAAGCCAGTTTGTTGGAGAAATATTTGGGAATGGAAGAACACTACAGAGGAATCTCAGGCCGCTTTGATTCTACCCAAGGGACGTCATAAACTGCTTAGATTTGAAACAGACCCGCCCCCAGGGTGATCGTTCTTAGTCATATGCCAAGTGACGTAGTTAGCACGTTGCCCTGGAAACCCGTCGGAAATGTGAGCAGAGTGTCAGCGGAGTACGGCGGGGTATGGAACCCAACCTTAGCCGATGTGTGAGGCGGTTGTGGTCACTGGTCACCAAGTTTACTGATACACGTTAGGGTTGTTGTTGAGAAAATGATTGGGCTAGTTTCCACAATCAATTCACATAACATCACTAATGACGATGTTTTCGATGCAAGCGCAAACTTTAGACCCGAGGTTTTTAAGTTTGTGGCGTCCTTGTTCATGAAGAAGTGTAGGCCCTCATGAGATCTCTTGTACTTCTCTAAAATAAGGTTCTCCTTTTTTTACGAATGAAAATCATCTCTATTTCTCTGAGGAAAACCTTCGAAAACAGCTGGCAAAGATGTTTAATTGTCCTGTATGTTGCTGCAAGAATATTTCCATGTAATAGGTATGCGCTTTAAACAGGAGTCTTTCAAATATTGCTTTACATCCATATTGGTTTGTAAACTCTAATGTTATTTCACACCCGTGCTCTCTACAAACAATCCAATTCTGTTGTTAGCCTTACTTCACGCAGTACCCTCTCCAGTACTATTCTTACACTCACACAATATTTCGGACAAATATCAGGTTTTTGTTTTAAAAAAATGGAAAGACATCTATTTAAGTCGACTTGGTATGGTATGGTACTCAACGAGTGCAATGGTTCAATAAATGGTCTTGATCAACACATTTAGACGAGACTTATGGGGAATTTTAGTAATAATCTGTAATGGTCTCGCGTCATGTCGATGGAAAGCGGTTGGTTAATTAAATGAAACTAAATATCACAAAAAAGTTTCTATACGAGCTCATCTGACCAGAATTTTTTTTTAACTTCAAGGTGTCTACTAGGAGGCTCACTAAGTCTAGCTGTTTACAACTAATTTTTAGCTGAAACAGCATTCATATCTACCAGCTTTCTCATTGTTTCAATTCAATCATGCGTGACTGTTTGCTGTACACTCTTACTTACTTGGTCTCTTGGTCCACTTCATCAAAGTACTTAGGGTGACACTCGAGATACCGTGCATCACGCATAAAACGAGGCTGACCTCTTGTATCTATGTCAAGCTAAGGGAAGTACCGACACTAATACTCTTCAGTGTCTGGCTAATGGTCATACCCCAAGATTGTCCATTCTGTGGTCAGCTACTTCTATAAAAAGTAATGGAATAATTATATATTGTCTCATCCTTCCTACCATAAATGGCCACAGGAATGGTCATTTTGGAATAAAACAGCTTAATACATTAATATGGACAGTGGTCACTAACACTTAACCACTTTGCTCGACTCTAGTCACTATTGTTGTATATGACGAATCGCCTACAAACCACTGGTCAGGAAAATGAACACTAGCCGTAATGACTATTGAATTCAATAGTGGCTTTAATTCTTTAATTATTTGCTTTGTGGAAAAGGGGGGGGGTGAATAGTAGTCGCTTGTCTTAATGTCTCAGTAAAAGCCCTGATTAGGATCATGTGTCCCTAAGCCTGGTCCCTGCAAGCAGTTTATTAATATCCAGTTACCGCACATCACAAGTGGTCAAGGGACGATTGAGTTGCACATTATAAAAGTGAACAAGACGTACGTGGTCAAGATGAAAACAATCAATTTTTTTATCGATGACCACTTAGCTGGTTCCTGTTCAATGGTCGGAGAACATTAGTGTTATAATGGTATCTTACCAAAAAAAAATGACCACTAGTCTTTCTTGAGATAAATGTAATGGCTATCTCGATTTTTATGCAAATAAAATGCGATTCTTTCATAAATATTCTAAATTCATGGATAGTGAGAGGTCGCTACTCTATCCATGCAGAATGAATGGAAACCTGAACACTCAAAATAAAATTTTACCCGAAAATTCACGTTCTAGATCTGTAAATTTGCCTGCCATCAATGGAACGGCAGAGATTCAAAATAATGACGCCACGTTTCGATTTGATCCGAGACGGGAAGTGGGAGAAATCACGTGAACAACATTTGGACGAGATGGACACAAAGACAGTCGGAGTAAGTGGAAATAAACAAGTTATTATGCCATTTGTTATACATTTTAATTATTTTTTTTTCTAAAGGCAAGAACACATGTTTGCATGGTATTATAACCACAAAAAGATGTCGATTGTCAAAGAGCTGCTCCCCCCTTTCCCCCATTTTTTTTCTAGACTTCCTCTCGGTTCTATTTCTATTTGACAAGTTCTTAGCTGCAATATCTGTGTCAGTTTCAATTAGGACTTTCTGTGGGAAAGAATGAATGCATTGCGTGATAGCCATCAGCTAGTGCGGACATCTCTCGGGACATGGAGGGATGCTGGTCCGGTCCCACTGGACAGGCTTCTAGCCGAGGAAAAAAAAAGTTAGAGCTTTCTGTTTTGTCCTGACGTCTGCCTGACCTTGTAATCATACAGCAGCTGTAAGTCAATTGTAAGTCAGCTGTCAGTCATCTGTAGGTCATCTGTTATTCTATTGTTAGTCATCTGTAAATCAGTTATAAAGCACTTGTAAATCAACTATGATTTAATCTGCAAGGAATCTGTAAGTCATCTGTAAATCAGTTGTATGTCAGCTTTAAGAACGTCAACTGTAAACACAGCTGTTAGAATGTCAGCTGTAAATCAACTGTTAGAATGTCAGCTGTAAATCAGCTGTTAGAATGTCAGCTGTAAATCAGCTTTATAATGTTAGCTGTAAATCAGCTGTACGTTAGCTCTAAATGAGCTGTAAGTAGGTCAGCTGTAAGTCTTATCTTTTATGGTACAGACTTAACGTCCTACGCATTTCATGTGTCAATCTAGTCATGCAGGTTAATCAATGACTTAAACTCTGCTAAGTCGTTGGTTTTCCTGGCTGATTCAGGCAACCCATTCCATTCTCTAATGACAGTAGGGAAGAAGGAGCACTTAAACGAATTTGTCCTAGCGCATGGAATTAGAAATGTGCCTCTAAATTTGTGTCTTTCTGAGTATTTATTAGGTTTAGTTTTTCTATTTGTAAATTATGGTTTAGTGTTTTATGTATTATTGCTACTTTACTTTTTATTCTTCTGTCCTGAAGTGTCTATAGGTTTAGTGATTTTACTAAAGGTGTTACTCTAATCAAATGTGAATATTCGTTATTGAATATTGATATAAATCTCACTGTTGTATTTGTTCAAGTTTCTTTGTTTTATTGAGTTTAGGAGTATGAATATTTTAATATTGGCCTAACTCAAGTGAAATAGCATTTTATTTTAACGTTCTTGTTTGATTTGTAAAGCTTTCTTTTAATAAACTCTTATGTTTTGCTTGATTTTTTAAATAATTTCATCAATACGTAGATTTCATGATAACTTTTCCTTTATTATAACACCTAGACATTTTGAGTTGTGAGTCTGTGTGTGAGCTGGGGTTTAGTCTGTGTGTGAGCTGGGGTTTAGTCTGTGTGTGAGCTGGTTTTACCAACGAATTCAGTAAGTATTTTTTTTTGCTTTAGTATTTTTTTGGTACTCTAAATAGATGGGGTTTTTTTTCTGGGTGGAAATTCTTGAAAGCGATAGTCATTTCAAGAACGCGAAAGCCTTTTCAAAGCCGATGTTAGATATATACGTACGTATAGATCTCTAGCCAAATTTAAATATATTTCATTTTTTTACTTGAAAAATTATAACGGTGGAAGAGCTGGTAATTTTTTCTCCAGCAATATAGGCTACATCTACTGTTAAATCTCTAGAAAAATCGTTAGAGCCGTTTTTGAGATCAGCGTCCAGGTTTCGCACTCCATGAGATTATGACTTCAGAGGTATTTGAAAAAAAAAACTTAAAGGGAAACTCCGAAGGTTTCTTCAAATTTGAGTTATTGACACATTCAAATTCTGCGTCAATGAAAACATTTTACCATTATTGAAACACAAACATGAAAAACATAGTAAATACTTTTAAAAAAAAACAAAGCCTACCATGTGTCACTTACTATTATTAGTATGGATCCGTCCTGTAATTACATTTACAATTAAGGGTCACTGCACTGAGCGCTGTACCACACAACACAATCTAACCCGATCTACTTGAAGATAAAAATAATTTTAATGTAGTCTTTTATGTTTAGTATTGGTCTACTGAAATAAGCAACAAAAAAATAACTTTAAGGCATTGAACATTGTTTTATTCTAGCTTTTAAGTAAGTATTTATTGTTGCACAACAGAAAGCAGTATTGATGCTGACCCTACCACATAATTTGCACATTGACTGGTCAGCTCAGGAATAGCACTGTTTGTCTTACTACAAGCCACCGATTATATGTGTACGAGTGTGTGTGTGTGTGTCATTGTGAGTGTTTCTTAAGATTTTATTTCTACATTGTAATGCTTGATGTAAATTTAGATACAGTGGGGTAGCTGGGGGGGGGGGGGGCGGAGGGAGAATCCAAATTAAAAATTTTCCCTTCTGGCACCCATTTGAAAGAGGTCCACAAATGTCATGATGTCGAATGTCAAAATGCAGGGGCCCCTATATAGTTCAAGCCCCACGGGCCCCAAACCATTGTTGAGATATACTTCTTTGCCTCCCTGTCCTGGCCTGTGAAATAAGTGATTAGATTGATAAGTATTGCTCTAGTTAGCTGTTAACATTCGTTGTCGACACGACAAATATTTTGATGTTTCAGCTTGACTTGAAGTTCTCTAAGGCTGAGAGCAGCTAACTAGAATCTCTTTTCTTTCTATTTTTTGGCGCAATAAATTTTCAAGGTATAAATCGCAGACCATTATATCTGATAAGGTCAATCAATCTAGTATCGATACATTGATATTTTGTATCGATATTTGTCACAGAATGCTTTGTCACATTGTCATTGAATCCGTTTTCGATACTTGACGTGAACACCCAATGTCAACAAATTGTTTCCATTTCTATTGGCTCCTTTTGTGTCACGTGATATAGAGTCTATATGCGACGTCATGCCCTTGCCATGCCAACTTTACCCCCTCACCCCTTTAAGTTTTTATTTCCTCCCCACCCCTTTCTCACTCTCATACACACTCAAAAGCATCTCAGGTACTCATCCTTCTATCAACTGCACGCCACCTAGCGGAATCCACGTGCACGAGTATGTTGTCTCACGGTCTCGCGCTACTCGTCTGGAGCTCTACTCGATCTAGTGGACGAGCTGCTAAATTAGATGTTCTCGCCCTGTTGAGCAAATAGAGACATCGTAATGTGACAACAAGGAATCGCACAAGTAACAACCTAAAAAATAAAACTTCTTTTTTTTCAGGGGAGGGGTCAATATGATTTCTTAATTGTTGAACAAAGAAAGTAAAAAAAAAAAAAATCTAACTCTGGGGTTAGTTCTAAGATTCTAGGTTTCCGTGTCCTATCTAAGAGTGGGAAGATCACTTCAAGATCATTCAGAAAAAAAAAAATCTCATTAAATTTAGCTAGAATTTTTTTGTTCAAAAGAAGAAACTAAAAAGGTTTTTAGGCTGAGAAGGTCACATGACCAAGTGAATGACACCAGAGACGGCGTGGAAGAAGGACAGCTATGACCAAGCCCCTTCTCGTCTAATAGCGATAAATGTGCGCGGTTAACCTCCACGCGACTGCAAGCCGCTCCGGTGGACGCCATCTTGGCTTGAATTATGCGCGCGCACACGCGGCGCGTGCTTGGGCATCCCTCCCAGCAGTTAAGAGGATGTTGTGGAGGATGTTGTCGGAGGGAGGGCGCTCCGCTCCCTCAGTGTGCAGTTTGACAACATTTTTCAGTTATCGAATTTCCTCATACAATACTCAAAATTGTCTCCCTTCTTTACTCTCCGACGCGCCCCCCCCTCACACCCCCATCATCTCTTCTGGCCACCACGGGGGGACAAATAATACTCGCACCATTCCAACATGGGACGTTCATTGCTCAACATTGGATCGAGTGGTACTCGCACCATTCCGAAATAGGATTTTCATTGCCAAACTTTTTCCCCCCTCTTGATTTTTCTGTTGGCAGACCTCGGGTGTTATATCAACAAATTGTAGGACATTCACAAAAGACTTTTTTTTTTTTTAATATTCTAAATTTAATTTTCATGATTGTTTTTGTCATTGAAATCAGGAGTGAGGCTGTGATCTTGTTTACATCGCCACCTGACCGGGGCTAAGATTGAGTTTCTGGTCTGCATGTCAAGACCATGGGACAGGAAATCATCTTAAGTATTTAACAGCTCGTAATCTTAGCATGTGCATTTCGAAATGCTTATATATCAACTTCATAGCCAGGGCCGGATTTAAGCAAGGGGTAGCCCTAGACAGTATGGATTTGTGGAAACCCCTACCTTTTTATTAAGACCTAAATGAAAATGTATTCAAAGAATGCTAAAGCAATAACGTCCCTTTTCATTGGAAATTAATTTGCTTTCGTTTAAAATACTTATTAGAGGTATTTTATTAAGTTTTAGTTCTTTTTTAGTTTGTTCAGGCCTCCTATGAGAGTGAGATCCTGAACTATGTGCATTTCCATAAATCCGGCCTTCTTTTATAGGAGTTGTAATCTTCTATCTAGTCTACGTGGTATATATGTGTAGTATATTGTAGAATAAAGCACACGTAACATTCATGTACGTTCTATGCAGTGGCGGACCGGTTGCCTAAATCGGCCCTGGCATTACTATACCATCCGGCACACACATGACGTGTCATATGAGGATAAGTCATTATGTCCTTTCTTTCTCTCTCTCTTTTTTTACTCTCTCATATTTAATATGAGACAAGCCTTATATGTATGTATGTATGTATGTATATATATATATGTCAATAGATCGCCAACAAAAAAGTTAGAAATACTTTTGTCATTTGTCAATTGAGAATTTCTGCTTTATTTAATTGTAACTCCTATTCCTGAGTGATTTCATTATTTCGCATTCTTCCAATTCATCAGTACAAACGTGTTTTGGACAATGAGATTTGAACATATCAATCAGAAAATAGAATGTCTCGTAATACTACGTCTTTCAACCCTCCTTCCCCCACAGACATTCCCACACAGACTTTCCCACACAGACTTTCCCACACAGACTTTCCCACACAGACTTTACCACACAGACTTTCCCACACAGACTTTCCCACACAGACTTCCTTCCACAGACTTCCCTCCACAGACTTTACCTCATAGACTTCCCTCCACAGACTTGCCATACAGACTTTCCCCCACAGACTTTCCCACACAGACTTTCCCACAAAGACTTTCCCACACAGACTTCCCTCCACAGACTTTACCTCATAGACTTCCCTCCACAGACATGCCATACAGACTTTCCCACACAGACTTTCCCACACAGACTTTCCCACAAAGACTTTCCCACACAGACTTCCCTCCACAGACTTTACCTCATAGACTTCCCTCCACAGACATGCCATACAGACTTTCCCACACAGACTTTCCCACACAGACTTTCCCACACAGACTTTACCTCATAGACTTCCCTCCACAGACTTTACCTCATAGACTTCCCTCCACAGACTTTCCCACACAGACTTTACCTCATAGACTTCCCTCCACAGACTTTCCCTCATAGACTTCCGTCCACAGACTTGCCATACAGACTTTCCCACAAAGACTTTCCCACACAGACTTTCCCACACCGACTTTCCCACACAGACTTCCCCTCACAGACTTTACCTCATAGACTTCCCGCCACAGACTTTACTTCATAGACTTCCCTCCACAGACTTGCAATACAGACTTTCCCACACAGACTTTCCCACACAGACTTTCCCACACAGACTTCCCTCCACAGACTTTACCTCATAGACTTCCCTCCACAGACTTGCCATACAGACTTTCCCACAATGACTTCCCCTCACAGACTTTACCTCATAGACTTCCCTCCACAGACTTGCCATACAGACTTTCCCACACAGACTTTCTCACACAGACTTTCCCACACAGACTTCCCACACAGACTTTACCTCATAGACTTCCCGCCACAGACTTGCCATACAGACTTTTCCACACAGATTTTCCCACACAGACTTTCCCACACAGACTTCCCACCACAGACTTTACCTCATAGACTTCCCTCCACAGACTTGCCATACAGACTTTCCCACACAGACTTTCCCACACAGACTTTCCCACACAGACATACCCTCACAGACTTTCCCACACAGACTTCCCCTCATAGACTTTACCTCATAGACTTCCCTCCACAGACTTTCCCTCATAGACAATCCTCAACAGACTTGCCATACAGACTTTCCCACAAAGACTTTCCCACACAGACTTTCCCACACAGACTTTCCCATACATACTTTCCCACACAGACTTTACCTCATAGACTTCCCTCCACAGACTTGCCATACAGACTTTCCCACACAGACTTTCCAAACAGACTTCCCTCCACAGACTTTCATCCACAGACTTTCCCCTACAGACTTTCCCACACAGACTTTCCCACACAGACTTTACCTCATAGACTTTCCTCCACAGACTTTCCTCCACAGACTTTCCCCCACAGACTTTCCCACACAGACTTCCCCTCACAGACTCCCCCCAAAGACTTTCCCCACAGACTTTCCCACACAGACTTCCCCTCACAGACTTTCCCTCATAGACTTCCCTCCACAGACTTTACCTCATAGACTTCCCTCCACAGACTTTCCCTCATAGACTTCCCTCCACAGACTTTACCTCATAGACTTCCCTCCACAGACTTCCCTCCACAGACTTTACCTCATAGACTTCCCTCCACAGACTTTCCCTCATAGACTTCCCTCCACAGACTTTACCTCATAGACTTCCCTCCACAGACTTCCATCCACAGACTTTACCTCATAGACTTCCCTCCACAGACTTCCCTCCATAGACTTCCCTCCACAGACTTCCCTCCACAGACCTTACCTCATAGACTTCCCCTCACAGACTCCCTCCACAGACTTTCCTCCACAGACTTTCCCCCACAGACTTTCCCACACAGACTTCCCCTCACAGACTCCCCCCAAAGACTTTCCCCACAGACTTTCCCACACAGACTTCCCCTCACAGACTTTCCCTCATAGACTTTCCCTCATAGACTTCCCTCCACAGACTTTCCCTCATAGACTTCCCTCCACAGACTTTACCTCATAGACTTCCCTCCACAGACTTCCCTCATAGACTTCCCTCCACAGACTTTCCCTCATAGACTTCCCTCCACAGACTTTCCCTCATAGACTTCCCTCCACAGACTTTACCTCATAGACTTCCCTCCACAGACTTTCCCTCATAGACTTCCCTCCACAGACTTTACCTCATAGACTTCCCTCCACAGACTTCCCTCCACAGACTTTACCTCATAGACTTTCCCCACAGACTTTCCCACACAGACTTCCCCTCACAGACTTTCCCTCATAGACTTCCCTCCACAGACTTTACCTTATAGACTTCCCTCCACAGACTTCCCTCATAGACTTCCCTCCACAGACTTTACCTCATAGACTTCCCTCCACAGACTTCCCTCCACAGACTTTACCTCATAGACTTCCCTCCACAGACTTTCCCTCATAGACTTCCCTCCACAGACTTTACCTCATAGACTTCCCTCCACAGACTTCCCTCCACAGACTTTACCTCATAGACTTCCCTCCACAGACTTCCCTCCATAGACTTCCCTCCACAGACTTCCCTCCACAGACTTTACCTCATAGACTTCCCCTCACAGACTCCCTCCACAGACTTTCCTCCACAGACTTTCCCCCACAGACTTTCCCACACAGACTTCCCCTCACAGACTCCCCCCAAAGACTTTCCCTCATAGACTTTACCTCATAGACTTCCCTCCACAGACTTCCCTCATAGACTTCCCACCACAGACTTTCCCTCATAGACTTCCCTCCACAGACTTTCCCTCATAGACTTCCCTCCACAGACTTTCCCTCATAGACTTCCCTCCACAGACTTTACCTCATAGACTTCCCTCCACAGACTTCCCTCCACAGACTTTACCTCATAGACTTCCCTCCACAGACTTTACCTCATAGACTTCCCTCCACAGACTTTCCCTCATAGACTTCCCTCCACAGACTTTACCTCATAGACTTCCCTCCACAGACTTTACCTCATAGACTTCCCTCCACAGACTTCCCTCCACAGACTTTACCTCATAGACTTCCCTCCACAGACTTTACCTCATAGACTTCCCTTCACAGACTTTACCTCATAGCCTTCCCTCCACAGACTTTCCCTTATAGACTTCCCTCCACAGACTTTCCCTTATAGACTTCCCTCCACAGACTTTCCCTTATAGACTTCCCTCCACAGACTTTACCTCATAGACTTCCCTCCACAGACTTTACCTCATAGACTTCCCTCCACAGACTTTCCCTCATAGACTTCCCTCCACAGACATTCCCTCATAGACTTCCCTCCACAGACTTTCCCTCATAGACTTCCCTCCACAGACTTTACCTCATAGACTTTCTTCCACAGACTTTACCTCATAGACTTCCCTCCACAGACTTCCCTCCACAGACTTTACCTCATAGACTTCCCTCCACAGACTTCCCTCCACAGACTTTACCTCATAGACTTCCCTCCACAGACTTTCCCTTATAGACTTCCCTCCACAGACTTTACCTCATAGACTTCCCTCCACAGACTTTCCCTTATAGACTTCCCTCCACAAACTTTCCCTTATAGACTTCTCTCCACAGACTTTACCTCATAGACTACCCTCCACAGACTTTCCCTCATAGACTTCCCTCCACAGACTTTCCCTCATAGACTTCCCTCCACAGACTTTCCCTCATAGACTTCCCTCCACAGACTTTCCCTCATAGACTTCCCTCCACAGACTTTCCCTCATAGACTTCCCTCCACAGACTTCCCTCCACAGACTTTACCTCATAGACTTCCCTCCACAGACTTTACCTCATAGACTTCCCTCCACAGACTTTACCTCATAGACTTCCCCCCAAAGACTTTCCCACACAGACTTTCCCACACAGACTTTCCCTCACAGACTCCCCCCAAAGACTTTCCCACACAGACTTTCCCTCACAGACTCCCCCCAAAGACTTTCCCACACAGACTTTCCCACACAGACTTTCCCTTATAGACTTCCCTCCACAGACTTTACCTCATAGACTTCCCTCCACAGACTTTCCCTCATAGACTTCCCTCCACAGACTTTCCCTCATAGACTTCCCTCCACAGACTTTCCCTCATAGACTTCCCTCCACAGACTTTCCCTCATAGACTTCCCTCCACAGACTTTCCCTCATAGACTTCCCTCCACAGACTTCCCTCCACAGACTTTACCTCATAGACTTCCCTCCACAGACTTTACCTCATAGACTTCCCTCCACAGACTTTACCTCATAGACTTCCCCCCACAGACTTTCTCTCATAGACTTCCCTCCACAGACTTTCCCTCATAGACTTCCCTCCACAGACTTTACCTCATAGACTTCCCTCCACAGACTTTACCTCATAGACTTCCCCCCAAAGACTTTCCCACACAGACTTTCCCACACAGACTTTCCCTCACAGACTCCCCCCAAAGACTTTCCCACACAGACTTTCCCTCACAGACTTCCCCCAAAGACTTTCCCACACAGACTTTCCCACACAGACTTTCCCTCACAGACTCCCCCCAAAGACTTTCCCACACAGACTTTCCCTCACAGACTCCCCCCAAAGACTTTCCCACACAGACTTACCCTCACAGACTCCCCCCAAAGACTTTCCCACACAGACTTACTAAGAATTTCTGAAATAATCTTTCTATGAAATTAATTTATGTAAATATCAGAAGAGAAGAAAACATCACGTGATCAAAATGTCTTTAAAAAAAAAACGCTGTGAACATAACCAGAAAGATTTAATGCAATATTTTCTTGACTTAAATATTTCAGAAACATAAACATTGGAGTATAGACACACACACACACACAAAAAGGAACAAAATTTGTGCTAAAAATTATTTTTTTAAATGTTAGCATTTGTGTACCAACATGTCAACGTGACCTATTCTACTTTTGTTTTTAAAATTTAACGTAGCCAATCAAAATTTAGATGCAGATAATCAAGTTCCTATCTTTGATCATTTCACGGATGAATGAAGATAAAAGAGATGCTTGCCAAATGACGGTGTCTTTAAAGTCTGTCTACAGAGGGCATCTTGACAAAACTAGGACACAGACGTTGGGAGCTGATTACCACCTGCATCATAAGAAATTAAAACTGGAACATAATGTAATAATTAGAAGGCCAAGAGCCATCCCTTACAGTTAGAACATAATATCAGATATAATAGAACTTTTACAACCTTTTTTGTTTCATTTCATACCATTGAAAAAAATAAAAAATGCTGCGTATTTCTTTTTTCGTTTCTCTGTGGAAAAAAAGTTTAAAGATGTGAAAAGTATGAACTTGGTTTGATTATCTTCCAAAGTTTAAAGATGTGAAATGTATAAACTTGATTTGATTATCTTCCAAAGTTTAAAGATGTGAAATGTATAAACTTGATTTGATTATCTTCCAAAGTTTAAAGATGTGAAATGTATAAACTTGATTTGATTATCTTCCAAAGTTTAAAGATGTGAAATGTATAAACTTGATTTGATTATCTTACAAAGTTTAAAGATGTGAAATGTATAAACTTGATTTGATTATCTTACAAAGTTTAAAGATGTGAAATGTATAAACTTGATTTGATTATCTTCCAAAGTTTAAAGATGTGAAAAGTATGAACTTGATTTGATTATAAGTTAATGATATAAACCTCCATGATAACAATGTCTGCAAACGTTTAAACTATTTATGTTTCAAGTGTAGCGTGGAAGAAGGCTGGATCTCCATCAGACTTTCAACAATCCATTGAATGCTTTTCAAACCTGAATTCTGTTTCTTCAATGAGAAGTTCTTGACTTCTCCTTCAGTTCCAATATACACTAGTTTTTGTAGTTTCAGGCCCCGGTATCTCTGGATAACCTACAGGATTTTAATGTTAGGTTCAACGTTCCTATCTGTATACGTACTCTGAAACAACAAAGAGAACACGATTTATAATGTGTCAGCTCGTGTGTTTAAACAATTAGTGGGCGTTTGGTCCAGTGGTCGTTTGGTCCAGTGGTCGTTTGGTCCAATGGTCGTTTGGTCCAGTGGTCGTTTGGTCCAGTGGTCGTTTGGTCCAGTGGTCGTATGGTCAAGTGGTCGTTTGGTCCAATGGTCGTTTGGTCCAGTGGTCGTTTGGTCCAATGGTCGTTTGGTCCAATGGTCGTTTGGTCCAGTGGGCGTTTGGTCCAGTGGTCGTTTGGTCCAGTGGTCGTTTGGTCCAGTGGTCGTTTGGTCCAGTGGTCGTTTGGTCCAGTGGTCGTTTGGTCCAGTGGTCGTTTGGTCCAGTGGTCGTTTGGTCCAGTGGTCGTTTGGTCCAATGGTCGTTTGGTCCAGTGGTCGTTTGGTCCAATGGTCGTTTGGTCCAATGGTCGTTTGGTCCAGTGGGCGTTTGGTCCAGTGGTCGTTTGGTCCAGTGGTCGTTTGGTCCAATGGTCGTTTGGTCCAGTGGTCGTTTGGTCCAATGGTCGTTTGGTCCAATGGTCGTTTGGTCCAGTGGTCGTTTGGTCCAATTGTCGTTTGGTCCAGTGGTCGTTTGGTCCAGTGGTCGTTTGGTCCAGTGGTCATTATTTTATACGTTTATAACTCTTAATATTTTTTCTCCTACCTAATGAGGCAAATACGAAACGCAATATTTTGACCATCTAAGATTTGAGATTGATCAGAAATCTTTTGGAAATGTGCTTTACATTATCAAATGCTCAGACTAAAATAAAAACTCTACACATTTCTTGCAATCTAATGTAACATCTTCTGTAGTCACTTTTCGAACAATTATGGTGGTATTTAGAAAAACTTTCTTTGCTATCTGTGGTCAATGTTCAAGTCAGATATTGAACTAATGGGAATCGCCTTCTTTACATGATAGTACCATGTCTTGCCAACCAAAACTTCTTAAGATCGAATCCCTGTGAAGACTGGAATTTTGAACTACGGTATTTTTAAGACATCCCTAAGTTAACTCTGATGGGTAACTGGCATACGTTGAGGAAATAAAGGAGGTTTTGCTGGCAAAAAAGCCGAAGAAAAAAATGAGCTATACCTCATCCGCCTACCCTAGATGGCAAGGTCTGAAAGGGGTACCTTTACCTATGTTTTAGATAGTATTACATTAATAATAAAACACATTTATTAAGTTTGCCTCAAATTTACAATCGCCAACATCAGTGACTGCAAGTAGTGAGTGTTTCGAATAGCAACGAACGTTCTGTGACACCATCATCAGAGACTACGCTAGAAAAGCTCAAAAGAGACATGCAATAAAAAATGTTAATTTCATTTTCTTTGACATTTGAGCATCTCCCATTCCCCATTCTCGGATCAAGTTGAAATTTTGAAAACTTATTCATTGTCAAAGTCGAAGACAATACATGAATCGATTGGAAACAAAAAATCCATCAGTCAATCAATTCGTGGTCATTAACTAATTTTGTGTTATATAGAAACATTCGAGTCCCTGCAGTATTCAGAGATATGGCAGTGATTGTGTGGTAAATGTTTCTTATATAAGCTGTGCTATTTACAAAGCTTATATCAACTCACTCTGTCTGTCTGTCAGTCTGGTAAAAAAGTTGTACACGTTATTTCTCCCACACCCAATCTCGAATCAAGCTGAAAATTTGCACAATTATTTCTTTTACCTGACAACACAAGAATTAATTTTAAAAATAACCAATTAGTCAATTAACTATTGGTAATTTATTATTTTTGTTTGGTATCTCTAACAATGGAAAGAAATTTTACTTGACTGAAGTGGTGGTATACATTAAATTAGTCCCCTTTATAGGTCAACGGTTTTAAGAAGGTTTGAAACAAACAATAGATAACTATACAATCTTCTATTTTCATTTTCAGCTCACTAGCAGAGAAGTTTGAATGTCGCCTTAAGGTTAGACTTGACTCAAGAGTTTCATATTCACATTGTTCTCGCCATTTTTTTTGAAATAAATGCTTTTAATAAAATGATTAACGCTAAAGTTCACCCAGATATTCCATTCTTTCACCCCCCCCCCCCGCCCTCATTTTCTCAACTGGTCCAGTGATAGGATCATTGTGTAGTGATAAAAACTAAAGGCAAGAAATAGCGCTATAAACAAAAACAATTGGTAAAAATATTTCTAATCGATCTGATACATTGTTGTTGGTCTAGATCGATTACAAATTTGATTGCATGACTGATCCACACTAATTGATGCAAGTACACTTTTGTATAAAGTTTTTTTTTTTTAATCTTTTTTTAAAATGTTTTTTTGTTATTTAATCTTTTGCTTGTTTTTTTCACTTGTATTAGAGCCACTCAAACCTATTTAAATTCTAACTCCGTTAAATCTCACAATCATCTAATTTTAACTCATGCATTTACTCAATATAATCCATTCAAAGTTCTCTCTCTCTCTCTTTCTCTTCCCAGAAATAAATTTGTATAAAGTAATTCCAAGACACTTGGTTTTAAATCCATGTTAGCAGAACTTCTGACACCAAAGAGTTTTTGAGTGATGGTGTTCAAGTCTCGATTACTTCAACAGGGTTGTTGTTTTGTTGTTCTGTTGGACCCTCAGACCAGGGCCCACATATTCTTTCAGATACTAAAAAAAAAATATCAAACAACACTATTACGGGCCCTGAGAAAGAGGGAGGACCATAATCCCCTGCCATCGTATCGTACTCTGCTGGGTAGTCTCGGGTTGGAGTAGTTCCCCGGATGAAGCCAATCACATGACTTGATCTGCTACTTGATGAAATGATTCCTTGGTCCTGTATTACTTTAATGCCAGACGTCGCCAGGAGCACTGACAGCATACTGTAAACCTCAACATCTTTGACGTAGTCCTATTTTTTAAATGCATTTTAAAAAATTGACTCACTAACCAATTTGTATTTGAACATATTTGTATATTTATGCATTATAATGTTGCGTATGTTATAGTTATCAAAGTACATTACTGAAATATTGTACTGCATTATATGATGTTATGGAACGTCAAGTACTAGGTAATTTTTAGAATGTTAGAAGGCTTGATAAATATTAACTTCCATAATAATACTTTGTAATGTATATATATTTATACTATTACTTCAAATATACTATATATTAAATATAATATTATTGTTCATTACAAACTATGGTGAAATCTTTTTACTACAGTTTTGAATGTATTATTGGATTAATAAATATACAGTTTTAATACTATATGTTGTGTTTATCAATTTAGTGTTACAACGTTGTAGATGCATTTTTGTACAGATTTGAAAACATGCCGATATATATGTAACTAATTGTTAGGCATATACTATTATATCTCCACTTATTCTATAGTACTGTGTTCGGTGTAAGTTTGTCGCAATAATGTAAACATGAAGGCTATAGATATATTAGGAGTGCCCGATCTAATAGAGATATATTGTGAGTGTCCAATCTAATAGAGATCTATTGTTAGTGCCCAATCTAATAGAGATGTATTGTGAGTGCCCAATCTAATAGAGATATATTGTGAGTGCCCAATCTAATAGAGATCTATTGTGAGTGCCCAATCTAATAGAGATATATTGTGAGTGCCCAATCTAATAGAGATGTATTGTGTGTGCCCAATATAATAGAGATATATTGTGAGTGCCCAATCTAATAGAGATATATTGTGAGTGCCCAATCTAATAGAGATATATTGTGAGTGCCCAATCTAATAGAGATATATTGTAAGTGCCCAATCTAATAGAGATATAATGTGAGTGCCCAATCTAATAGAGATATATTGTGAGTGCCCAATCTAATAGAGATGTATTGTGAGTGCCCAATCTAATAGAGATATATTGTGAGTTCCCAATCTAATAGTATATCCCCAATCTAATAGAGATATATTGTGAGTGCCCAATCTAATAGAGATATATTGTGAGTGCACAATCTAATAGAGATATATTGTGAGTGCCCAATCTAATAGAGATCTATTGTGAGTGTCCAATCTAATAGAGATCTATTGTGAGTGCCCAATCTAATAGAGATGTATTGTGCGTGCCCAATCTAATAGAGATCTATTGTGAGTGCCCAATCTAATAGAGATGTATTGTGAGTGCCCAATCTAATAGAGATCTATTGTGAGTGCCCAATCTAATAGAGATATATTGTGAGTGCCCAATCTAAAAGAGATATATTGTGAGTGCCCAATCTAATAGAGATATATTGTGAGTGCCCAATCTAATAGAGATCTATTGTGAGTGCCCAATCTAATAGAGATGTATTGTGAGTGCCCAATGTAATAGAGATGTATTGTGAGTGCCCAATCTAATAGAGATATATTGTGAGTGCCCAATCTAATAGAGATGTATTGTGAGTGCCCAATCTAATAGAGATATATTGTGAGTGCCCAATCTAATAGAGATATATTGTGAGTGCCCAATCTAATAGAGATATATTGTGAGTGCCCAATCTAAAAGAGATATATTGTGAGTGCCCAATCTAATAGAGATGTATTGTGAGTGCCCAATCTAATAGAGATATATTGTCCTGCTTATATTGTAAGAAGATAAGAGCATGATAGAATACTAACTCCACATTACTATTTTTGGCGATTATTATGACTCCATGTGTACAAAGTTCATATCAACTTCCTGTCTGAGTCGAGTCTTGTACATGTTTATTTTTCTCCACTTCCCATTGTCGGATGAAGTTAAATTTGTGCACAATTATTCCTAGTCGAAGACAATACATGAATCGATCAAAACATTAACCAATTATTGAATCAATAAGTGGTAATTAAATGGGAGATAAGCTTGCAGTATTGAGTGACATGGTAGTGATTGTGGAATGCTATTCCTATTATAATTTTTTACAGAATTTTTTTTAGATTGTACTTATTAAATATATATAATGACTGTCTCTCAATGTGTATAGGTCCTAATGCTTAATGTAAACATATGAGTAATTTGAAATCTAATATTATTAATATAATTTTTCTTATCAACTACTCAATAGTTTGTGTAGAATGGAAAAGAATACTTTTATACGCTACGAAGTTTTTAATAGTGTAATTAATAATAATTGAATATTTTAACAAAATAAACTTAGAAAGGATAAGAAAAGCAGTTTTACAGTAGCAAGAGACGCTTGTTATAGCAAACCAAATAAGTGGGATCAGAAAGGGACAGTCCCCTGTCCAGACCCCAATGAGTTTGGGTAATGAAGCGAGCCAATGGAGCAGGCATCTTCTGCTTGGCCTCGTTATCGCAGCAATCATGGCGGACAGCCGCGCGCTTTTTTTTTTTTAAAGCGCCGTCTGCGCAAATGTGAGAGTAATAGCCCCCGAGCCCATCAGATGTAATTTCTTGAGGAAAGAAAGTACCCGGACCCTGGCTGCAGCTGTCATTGGAAGACACAGTGGAAATGTGTCTGTGTCTTGGCAATGTGTCATTGGTGGTAGCTGGTATATTGTCTGACTGTATAAGAGTCGGTTCTTGTCAAAACACACTGCGAGTGTGTGTACATGTATTTGCGTGTCTTTGGTGGTGATTGAATTGAGAGCACTCTAATTGTGTGTTTGTGGTTGTGTCATTGGTGTTGGCTATTATTTAAGAGTGCTGCTCCGCTTACAGCTATGAGAATGGCAATGGACGCAAGGAATGTATTCTGCTGTGTTCCTAACGTTGTTGATTTTTTTTAATACTGTTTTTGTTAACATAGCGCCTCGTATTTGTTTTCCTCTTTGTCTTTGTGTTTGCATCTGTGATTTTGTTTGTGTAATTTTTTGTCTGTATCTTTATATTATTGTCTGGGTTTTTGTTGTTGTGTCTTTGCGTCTGTTTCTGTTTGTCTTCGTCTTTGTGCTATTGTGTGTGTGTGTTTGTGTGCGAGTCTTTGTCTATCTCTATGTTTCATTCATTCATTTTGATTAGGTTTCTGTTATGTTGATCCATTTACTGATAAGCCGATTGGATCGAGATATAAGTAGGAAATATGAAGTCTACTCAGCTGGTAGTCACGAAATGTTGTAAACAGGTTTCATGTACTTCTTTGGTGCTCACTAATTTAGACTAAATGTTGGAAGTGTACAAGTATCTTCATGACATATATTGAACTCAAAAGTTTTCTGAGTGCCGGTTGTCTTCTATTTTAAAACGTCTTGATGTGATTCTTCAATCAGTAGATACGGTAGAGCTTTAGTTTTTGTAGTTCAAAGGTAAACGTAATGTACATCCAGCTCGACTCCTTACCAGGGCCCTACAGGAAGATTTGTTCAATATTTAGTCACTTACACCTTGAAAGTGAAAACATAAACTGTAGCCCAGCCAATAACTAAAGGTCACCTTGAAAGTGAAAACATAAACCAGAGCCCAGCTAAGGGTGAAGAGGTGAGACTAAAGTCAAGGTCGCGTGGCCATGGGCGCTGGCAAAAGGGAGTTATAACTCGTCAGTTACAACAACGGTCGTATGAAGTTGAATCGGGCGGAGGAGTTTATCGCCGAAATAGACTTTACTTACGAAGAATCTTACTGCCTGCTGAAATGAATGCGCCTACACCAACAGGTACGACCGAGCCCGACAACCCACACCTGTGGATGCACCAAGCACAGATGAAAGTACTGCTCAGAGACCTGAGAGCCATAGAGAAGACGGGTCTCACAGGTCGACAACTTATACAACTAGGTCAGGCCGAGTGGTCAAATCCACAAGAACTAGTGACTATGTATATGACTAACCTCAAACACCGGAGGATGTTACATTTATATGTGTATTTATGTTTATGTATGTTGTGTGTGTGTTTGTTTGTTTTCATGTAGTCTCCCTTGTTCTACTGTTAAGTATGTTCACGTGTTCACGGTTTACTCTTAAGTGTGTCAGTAGTGTGTAGTCACTGTGTATTAGTCTCTGCTTGGTTGGTCTCTCCTTGTTTCACGTGAATAATAAACTGGAGTGTGACTTTGAAACATCAATATTGTTTAGTGTATTGTGATCATAGAACAGTCTCGATGGTCAATCCCAGCCCGCTGTCATAGCCTGTAGCACTGCGGGAAGTTTGAACTTGGAAGTAGATGACCCTCAACTCTGAGGAAATATCCGAAACATGTAAAAACAACATTTTTCTTTGTAGTAGGATTGAAGTGAGATCAAAAGTTCTTAAGTAATTTTAGCAAGCTTTTCGGCCTTATCGATGTAGTACCTGCATTGTAACGCCTTTATTTTATAATGTCCTAATAGAACCAGAGTGAGTAGACTTTTTATTTTGTGTGTCCCACTCAACCTACCCATCACTCATATTCTTGATCCGGCGCCCACAGTTATCTTCTTATCTTTTATACTGTAAAGTAGAAAGTAAGGCGTATGTATGTATGTATGTATGTATGTGTGTGTGTATGTTACGAATAGAAATCAAAACCGTTTGACCAATCTTGATAACACTTGGCAGAAATGTTCCTTGGGTACCAACTTAGAATGTAGTGTATGTATTGTGGCCCTAGAACAAACTTAAGACCCTCAAAAAAAAAAGTTGACCAACTCTATTAAACCTATAGTATTTTATCGATCTAGGCTTTGTTTACAATGTTGACATGAGAAAAGATCGAAAGGATTTAGATCTAGATCTACTTTTAAGAAGTACACTTCGCACATAGTTTTTTACTTTGACACATGAAAATACACTTTATAGTCTATTAATTTCATTATTTAATAAAATTAAGCTTCAAATTTGTGTTTCAAAAACATTTTTACATAAATTCGTTCTTTATATCAGCGAATTTAGATCTCCTGACTAGTCCTGACGCACATTTTTTCATTAGACATTACCGAAAGGTTACACTTTCATTTATTCGTGTAATCTAATTGAAAAGGTCACGCATGCGCAGACCGAAATGTTACGAAACTCTCTTGTCCTTGATCTAAAAAACTATTTCAGCTCTAAGATGATAGAACTTCTCTTAGCAAAGATAGTTTTATAATTTAACAAATTAACATACTAATTTCAGTTCATTCATTTCATATTTTAATCAAATTAACATTCAATTTTTTTCTAAAGCATTTTTACATATATTCGTTCGTCATTAGTGCAACTCTATTCTTGATATCGCGTGCTTCTAAATATATATCCATACACAAGCCAATGTTTTCATGAAAAAATGGAGTCATGCCAATTAGCTATTTTTTAGCTCCATTCATAATATTTTTACATTCATGAATTCATGCCTCCACTTTACTTATAACATTATTATTGTTTTTAATCGTTTCTAATGCACTATATCATTGGCTACATCAGTGACTACATCAGTGGCTACATCAGTGACTACATCAGTGGCTACATCAGTGACTACATCGGTGACTACATCAGTGGCTACATCAGTGACTACATCAGTGGCTACATCAGTGACTACATCAGTGGCTACATCAGTGGCTACATCAGTGGCTACATCAGTGACTACATCAGTGGCTACATCAGCAATACACAATCTAAGGCCTACAGGCCGCGGGTAATGTTCGGCTAGTTATATATAATACAGACGTTATTGCGAAAAAAAAACAATGATAATTACCTCCTACGCATTTTATGTGTCAATCTAATCATGCATGTTAATCAATGACTTCTGCTAAGTCGTTGGTTTTTACTGGCTGATTCATGCAACCCATTCCATTCTCTAATGACACCATGGAAAAGGAGCACTTGTAATAATTTGTTCTAGTGTATGAAATAAGAAATGTGCCTCTCGCTAATGTTTACAATTACAATACAATTAACTTGAATATTGAAATACAAAATAATAAATACATTCACCCAAGAATGATTGACACATCCCAGCGTCGGGGGAGATAACTTTATTTTTCTTTATTTCTCGATTTTCTAAACTGCACGTGAACCATTCAACTGGTGGGAGTTCACCGTTACGCAAACCGAATTTAGCCCGCGGGTCGTATTCTTGGTAAACCTGGCTTAGAGCAAGCCCATTCTGCAGGACTGTTGAAACTGTTGGTTAGATTAAGCGATATTAATATTCTTTGTATTATTTTACAGTGTATGTGTGTGTGTGATGGTTTGTAAGTTTACTTTTGATGATTCCAAAATTGTAAGTGGTTACTCGCTGTAGCAATACTATTGCAAAATCAAGGTTAGTGTGCTAAGGGAGAAAACACTAGTTTATCTCACAACTTTTAAGTGAAACAAAAGTAATGACAAGGGCTCGTATTTTTATTTTATTGTATTTCCTGTGTTCCCGATCAAGATTTTATAGTGCAACTGAGCCTTCAAAAAGAAGTTAATTAATCGTGTTCAATCTCATGACATCAACAAATTAAAAAGCATTCAACAATAGTTACATTAATGACCACATCATAAACTAATGTTAGACCAGCAATGTCACATCATAAACTAATGTTAGGCCAGCAATGCCACATCGGAAACTACAAACTCAAGAAAACAAAGTAAGACAAAAGTATCTTTTTTAAAACTAAAAAAATTTACATCTCAAAGAGACAATCTGAAGAGTTTCTGTAAGAGCGATCCTTCTACTCTATAAAATTAATGAGTGTTGGATTAAAAACAATATGGCGGTGAATGGGAGCAAATATAATCCTCACCTCCATGAGACTTGCCTCACATTCAATGTGTACTGTTAAGCGTAGAACGTGCGGAGTACCAGAGCCAAACGTATTAGATTTGGGTCTAGCTTGTAAACTTTAAATATATAAATTTATTAGATTTAAATTTAACTTATAAACTTGAACAAATGACATGTAAGAAATCCTTTTAAAAAAATCTACAGGGGAAGTACTCCGTCCTTAAAACTATATCTATCAATAAATGTACAAGTTATTTCCCTTATTCGATATCAAACAAAAAAATTAATTTCCAATAATTGACTAATTGAGTAGTTTTGTTTATTGGTTCATGTTTTGTTAGGTACAATAAATATCTGTTTAAAGTATCAAGTTGAGTGGAGAATACGTGACGGAGAAATATTGTTGTTACGATCATCAATAGTGCTAGATGTTACGATTAAACTTGATGCCAAGATGTCACGTTGAAGCACAATCAATGATCGTAATTGCCGAGGATTCAGAAATCGTCAGTTGATAAGATGATCATCTAGAAGTTGCCAGTTGATAAGAGGATCATCTAGAAGTTGCCAGTTGATAAGAAGATCATCTAGAAGTTACTAGTTGACAAGACGATCTAAGTATATTATTATATATTCAATGAAGAAACTTCTCTTCGTCTAAAACAAATAATTTAATTCAGAACTTGAAAAGCTATTCACAAAAAATTACAATTGTTAAATGTACTTGAATAGAATAACTGATCTACACAATAATATAATTGAGTTCTAACACTAGACTCTCGTACATGTTATATCTAATACGTTCCGCACAAGACTGGCGGTCAAATCTCTCAGCTTACTAAGCTTGGGCGTTTTGTCATGTGACTAAATATCTCTCTGCCGCTTGGTTAAAATCTGACCAATAAATGCAGCTCAATGTACAACAATCAACTTCTCAAACCAATCATATCCATTTCAAAACATTATTTAGTTGCGTGATAGAAAATCCCGAGGTAGATAAAATTCTGCCGACAAGCTAAATATAGACTATGGCTAAATATAGATATAGTGTACGTGATAATTGTCAACAATTATTTAAGGGGACTAAACCCAACAGATTTAGCCATATAAGTGAATACTAAAGGATTAATTTCTCTTACTGTTATCATTCAAAATAATTAATTACAAGTAATTTATTGACTAATCGTTTACTTTCTTACCTATGTCTTATCTATGTCAGTGAATAATTGTTCAAAGTTTCAAATTGATCAGAGCATGTGTGTGTGGAAGAAATAACATGTACACACCTTTTACCAGACATATCATATCTATATGATTAAAACTTGTTATTGGTATTTTAACCGGTCTTTATATTATGTCGTTCACCTGTTGGCCGATTGGAAGGGGAAGAGCGAATACCTCTACTGCCCTTCCCATCTAAACCCTTTGAGTGTGGGGGGGGGCGGTCATACTTGTATGGAGAAATCATAGTATGTGAACAAAATTAGTCGAATATCTATATAATATAAACAGGTGGAAGTGCGATACATGCAATCACCTTCCCCCCATCGGACAAACCAATACTTTTTCTTTTGTATTATAGTAAGAAATTACAAAATTTAAAAAATCTGTCACTAATATAATTTATATATGCTATAAAGTAAATTATTATATCGAGTCGCCCCACCCCTATTCTTTAATGCAAAATGCAATCATTAGCAGAAATTATAAAAAGGAGCGAGGAATAATCATCTTCACTCTACGGCCCTTTCCTTTCCAGACAGAGTTTATGTAATTAAACCTGAATTTATCATAACTATTTTAAGAAAGACTTTGCTTTGGAAACGTTATTATTCAAACGAAATTTTTGAATGTAACAGTCACGGTTGAGTTGAGTTCATAAGCCAGATAATCTTTTCCTAATCGACTTTTTCCAACCTTTACTCTATCTCATATTTTTCTAGTTAAATAAATTTAGGACTATAACTCACAATTTATACTTTAATTTTATTGAATATTATTAATCGAATTTTTTTTTCGGCGGCGATCCTCAAAGCCTTAATCTAAATATGTGGGGTATCTTATCTTTTCAAAGAACAAATCGGTTGTATTTGCAATGTATTAAGGGACTATAAATTCATATTAGAATATTTTTCCACATTATTCAAAAGGTCCTTTGTAATAGAATGAATAATGAGCTGTAGGTCAGGAGAATGCGTTACTGCAGTGAAGAATGCCAGAAAACGCTATTAGCGTCGACGCTTCGCCCCGAACCCCACTGATAAATAATGAGCTGTAGATGTCAGGAGAATGTGTCTCTGCAGTGAAAAAGTGCAAGAAAACGCTTTTGGCGTCGGGGCTTCGCCCCGAACCCCACTAATAAGTAATGAGCTGTAGATGTCAGGAGAATGCGTTTCAGTCGTGAAAATTGCAAGAAAACGCTTTTGGCGTCGGGGCTAAACCGAACCCCACTGATAAATAATGAGCTTTAGACGTCAGGAGAATGCGTTTCTGCAGTGAAAAATGCAAGAAAACGCTTTTGGCGTCGGGGCTTCAGTCCGAACCCACTGAGGAAGCTTACAGCGCTCTCCCAGTCCCCCAAGCTTGCAAGAGAAAGGCCTCAACATGACTGTTTATTTTTCTGTTTTTTTTCGCCGAAGATTGAGAAACAGTCTTATTTTATTCTCATATATCGAATATATATATATATATATATATATATATATATATATATATATATATATGCTGTACGCACGTTTATGCATAGGGTTAGGGTTTACTGGGCGTTAGGGTTAGGGTTTGGAAAAAAATCGCCCCCCCCCCACTCTAAAGTTCTGGATCCGCCAGTGGTACACGATTTATTTCTGTCTGGTCATGAATTTACGACACGGCGTTTTCTAAATTAAAAGAACTCATTTGTTTTTATCAGGGAGACAATTCTATCATTGAAAGAGATATGTTACAGAATGGTTACTTCCCCTGCCCTTAAAAAAAATTGTGCTTGTTTCAAGAATATTTTGTGTTCTTCACGTTGACTTATAGAGACTTTCGTATTGGCTACTATGGAACATTTTAAAATCACATACAAAAATAAAAGTATTACACTTTAAAAAGAATGAAAAAAAGAACTATACTGAAATCACACAAATTTAATAGCCTGATTGATTCATCACTTGGTCTTATATGATCCTGTCACTTATCTAGACCAGTTGGGGGGGAGGGAGCAGTGGTGGGAGAAACAAGAGGGGGTCTCACTAAATTACCGTGATCGCTTAAATGCATTAAAAAAAACTTGATCACTCTGGCCTCGAGCCTTCTTAAGATACTATTTCAGAACCACATCTGTAAGCACGATTTCTTTCCCTTGTTCGATTCCAATCAATATAAATTATTACCAACAGTTAATTAAATGGATTTTTTAATTTATTGATTCTTGTTTTGTTAGGTACAAGAAATAATTGTGCACAATGTTTAACTTGATCCAAGATTGGGTGTGGGAGATACAACGTGTACACACTTTTGACCAGACAGAACGAATTTATATAAGCTTTGTACAAAAACAACAATAAGTAATAGAAACATATTTTGTAAACAATCCATTCCTACTTGTATTCAAATAATAAAGTAATCCATGTGCGTAGCCAGGGGGGGTTGGGGTTCAACCCCCCCCCCCCAAAATCGGGATCGGAATTTAGTGACTGATTTTTTGCTTTGATTTTGTTTATTTTAGGTGAGATTTTAATACTAAACTATCACTTGCCCTAGCACTGCAAAGGAAGTTTTGAGTTTAAAACCCCCTACCAGGGGTTTTTGAGTTTAAAACCCCTACCAGGGGGGTTTTGAGTTTTAAAAAACCTACACGGGGGTTCGAGTTGAAAACCCCCTACCAGGGGGGGGGGGTGAAGCTAAAAAATACCTCTTCAATATAAAAAAAATTAATTACAAATTCAGAAATCTATGAGCGTAGCCAAAGGGGTTTTGGGCTTAAACCCTCCGCAAGCGGGGTTTGAATCTAAAAAATACATTCTTCAATGTAAGAAAAAAGCAAACTACGCACTCAAAATACTATGAGCGTTGCCAGAAGGAGTTTTGAATTTAAACCCCCCTTCAGAGTGGCTTGATGCTAAAAAAATACCTCTTCAATATAAAAAAAAAGCAAATTACACACTAAAATTATTTGAGCGTAGCCGAGACAATTGAGGGTTTTGAGTTTAAATCCCTCTCCTACAGATGGCTTTTTTAAAAGTTTAAAACCCCTCCAGATGGTTTTGAGTTTAAAATCCCCTTACAGAGCGTTTTGAGGTGAACAATCTCTATCTTCAATATTATTGTAAAGCAAACTACAGTTACTAAATTCTATGACTGTAGTTAAATGGGGTTTTGATTTTATAAAAAACAACATAACTTCAGAGATTTTTTAGTATAAAACCCCCAAAAGTTGATTTTGACGATAAAACTTCACTTTTCGATATAAAATCTAAAGCAAACTACAGTCACCTAAATCCAAGAGAGTATTCAAGAGAGGTTATACATTTCTACCAGTGGCGGGGCTCCATAATCAAAGGGCATTGAATAGTCATCTGCCGAAATTGAAAAAACACTAAATGTGGCTCAACAAAGATGGCTAGGACAGATTTTAGGAGTCAGTTATAGATATCGGGTCTAAGTCAAGGAAAATCCTATGCCGAATTGGGAGTCGACACCTTAGTAAGGTTGTGACAGAGCGTCGCATGAGGTTTGCGGGACATGTTTTCCGACAAAATGAATTACGCATACTAAGAGTTGCGATGACATCCTAGTACAACTTGGCGCCAGTAAGGCAGTAAGAATGGATTTTAGGTTTTTGAAAAAAACTTTTTAATAGCAGGAAAATTTACTGTAGGTACCTCAGAATATTCATTTTGTTGGCTTTCAATACCAGAAATAGTGCGTGGCGGCGGGGCTTCGCCCAGCGCTGGGGGGGCTCCAAGCGCTCCCCCAGACCCCATTGCTGGCAATGGCAGGCAATCTACAATTTTTCCACTAACTCCAGGAAGAAACATTCTAGGGCATAATAAACGACTTCCGAACGAATGAAGGGTCAGAATGTAATAAAGATCATGTAAACACAAACATACATACTATTTTTTTTTTCGAGGGAAGGGGGGGGGGGAAGAAAAAAATCCCACAAACCCCCCCCCGAAAAAAAATCCTGGCTACGCCCATGGTTGATACCCTAACTTTTAACTACTAAATATTAATAATATAGGTGCCGGTACGCCGTTCTGGTGCGTACTGTCACAAAAAAGCCCTGTATATATATATATATATATATATAAATATATTTATATATTCTGCCCTGTCTCAAGATTAAACCAAAATCAGTGACTCATTTGGGCGCATCCATTGCCTTTCGAGACAAAAGGAGCCATATATATGTATGTATATAGAAGAACTTAACATTTACCACCAAATATCCCAATAATGTATGTTATTCCCTTTTTCAAAATCAAACAAAATAATTAATCACAAATAATTAATTAACTAATTGATTAATTGTTTTTAATCCATGTTTTGTCAAGTACAATAAATAAATGTTTAAAGTTTCAACTTAATCCGAGCATGGGAGAAATAATGTGCACAATTATCTAAGGGGACAAAACCTAACCGATTTAGCCATTTTTGTGAATACTAAAGATCTACTTTTCCTTTTTTGTTTTTGTGGTATCAAACAAAATAAATAGTACCTGTAATTAATTGATTAACTGTTTATTTTTAAATGATTCATGTATTGTCTTCTCTCATTAATAATTGTGCACATTTTCAACTTGATCCAAGAATGGGTGTGGAAGAAATAACGTGTTTAAATCTTTCTGCAAGACAGACAGACAGACAGACAGAGCGAATTGATAGATAAAAAACTTTGCAAGAGCAGATTTTTACTTAAACTTAAAAAAACATCTAGATTAGACTTTGAAACAATTTAAGGTCCTAGGAGAAAATGTTTTCTTCAAAACGAAACGAAGTCGATTTGAGTTTTGATTCCAGCAGACATTCTTCTCATGATGGTAATGATATGTCAAAGTTAATCTTTGAGACACCTAGATAACTGGATAAAATGTCTCAAAGGATTAAAACTTCATAAACTGAAGAGCGACTTAACAAAAGGATTGGCTGTAGGAAATGAGAACAACAGATGAGTTAGTGGGAAGGGGAGATAAGAAGAGAGAAAGAAAAGGGAGAGAGGAGGATGGAGGAGGGAGGCACAAACAAAACATCAGCTGTTTTTATCGATCAGTTCAGGCAATTCTCCATATCGATCAGTCCGTCCTGCTTCACAATATCTGCGAAACTCAACACACGACCCACGCAGCCTAGAGTTCTGGAACTCACATCTTCGTCTAGCCATCACTCTGTTATTAGCAAGTTGATTTTAATGCACTTTCAATAATACATCTCAACACATTTACAGTCAAACCATTGGTCTGATGAAGTCTGATTGATCTATTTCTGTTTCTTCTAAACTGAAAGTATCCGTTGCATTCAATTATGACTTTTAATTATTATTTTAAAAAGTATGTCTTAGTCTTACATGGCTTGTATTGACTGAGTTATGTACTATTGTTCACATGTTGAGTAGGAATGAACATGTTTATTATAGTCGTAAGTAAGAGAGATGTAAGCATTGGGTAGTTGCCAAATAAAGAACCACAACCCATGACTATCCCATCTACAGTGCTCCAGACTAGTTTCAGTTTTTGTGCGATGTTACATTAACATAAATTACACTACTTCCTCTAGTCTGTTATACAATCAGTTCTTTATTTATATTAAATTTTGGCTCTATGAAAATGAGTTAATATAAAATTGAAAAATAGAAATAAAAGTGTAATTATAACTTTTAACAGCCCACATTTCTTATATTATTCAGTATACTAGGACAAATTCATACAAAAACTGTTTCTTCCCAATAGACAGAGTGAGAATCGGGTTATGCGACGTAGCCAAGAAAACCTATCAATAAATGCAATTTAATTTACATTTTTAGTTAGCAGGACAGACAAGATTATGACAAACTATAAGTAGCTAACTCATGGCAATCGTATCAAATTTTATAGACAGTTCAAGAATTTATAAAGATTTCCATGAAAAATGGGTATGTTCTTAATTTTCAACAAACAAAAGTTCCTACTATTCGCATATTAACAACAAATTTGTCTTGCCATTAAACGGACTGTTCACAAAATGAAATCTGATTGGTTCAAACTGGAAGTGATGTCACAACTCATGTTATGATAATGGTGTTCAAAATGGTGGTGAACAAGACGGCTTCAGGAACTAACGGTCAAGACATGAAGTATTAAAATCGAAACTCAAGGAACGCTTGGAATTGATGTTCGGTCATTTTCAATGGCATCATCAGACGTGGATATTTGAGTGAATTCTGTTACAGGATTCCAACGAAGATTAGCACAACATGATGAAATTACACAGACCCCTTTGCTCGGACGTAACATTGAGGTTTGTTAATTTATTCATATATACACAAATATTGTTTGTAGTTTCATTCAGTTCATTCAAAGTTCAATCCAGCGATTGGTCCATCATTGTGTTTGCTCAATTGAAGTCCAACAGTTTGTATTTACTATTCATCAGTTCATTGACTAAAAAAATATTACATATTAACAAATAATATTTTTAAAGTAATGGGCTTTGTTGCAGCATATAACCAATAGAGTTACTTAACACTTTTAAATGCCCTATATGTACTTCAATATTACTTCATACACAAGATCACAACACAGGCATTTCATAATACAAATAAGAATGTTTGTAGGACTTCGTTTATAATATTTTTAGGGTCGCGATTAGATTTCATTATATATCCTATTATACTAAATATTATCATATATACTTCCTATTGATTGATATTGTTTTAAAACCTGTTTTTACCTGTTTAAAAAGTAGTTTATATATGTTCGTAAAACAAAGTAATGCGCTTTTAGAGGACAATAAGTAGCCTCTACATATCATTTCAACATTATACGGATGATAGTAAATTTTAATGGTATGATACTCCATCTGTGCTATAAGAGCCTGAGACACCAAAAATTTCTTTTCAACCTTGTTACCGAAATGGTTTTCATCCATGTGCATAAAAATAGCATACTTTATTTCACAAACAATAAAGTCAAAAGTAGCGTTGTACCGATTTCGAGCATGATTAATGCGATTCTGAAATAGGATTTTCGATAATATTTCTGTTTTTGACAAATATCTATAGAAAAGTTTTGCAAAGATAAAGCAAGATGTAAATAGAGATAGAGAGACGAATGTCAGTCAAATAAATCAATATTTTTACGAGCAAAGGAAAGCATGTTTTTGTCTTTATATTATTTTTCTTGTGTTGACGTCAAATATTTTTCATTTCAGACTTGTTGTTGACATTTCACCCGGTTTTGATGATGATGATGATGATGATGACACTGATTATACTGACATTGATGGAAAAGATGACACCGCCAACGATTTGGACAACGGCAACGGCCCAACGCTGGACACCATAACAAGGAAAAACCAGAACTTTTACAAGACGTCCAACAGCAACACCACGCAAGACAACACGGCATCCAGCTTGGACTTCAACCTAAACAGACATCAGCATTCGCGGTCCCAACACCGGCAACACAACCACAGCAGCTGCAGCTGGTATTCCCGCCAGAACACGCCGGACAAAACCGCCAAGGACATTTACAACCAAGAGCACGTCCTAAACGGCGAGACGTATGGTGAGAACTTCCACAAGGTGCCCTTGGACTCTGAGTTCAAGAGGTTCGTGGAAGAAGAAGGCAACGACTACAAAGAAGAGTTCGATGACACTTGGGAGGAGGAGACCCAGATGAACTTGTCCCAGACTAGCGCCCCCATCGAGCGCAGGCTCAATCAGTATTCAGACGCGGAGCTCTCCAGCAGCCTGGAGGACGTTCCCGGCCTGGAAGTTTGCAAAAGACGTGCTTCAAAGTGTTGTGAGGACGAGTGCGAGGAGCAGTCTTTGTACGACTCCAACGATGGAAGCATCCCCTCAAAGAGACGCTGCCTGCATGAAGGCGGGGACGAGGGCTACGAGAAGGGAAGTGAAGAGTCTGGAGAGTTCGAAGACGTGGACGAGAGTCTAGACAACTTCGAGGATGTTGTGATGCCAGAAGCTCCTGAGGAACTTCCAATCGATTGTGATGAAGATGTAGATGTCTTTGATAAACAAGTAAGTTTGTGATGAAGATGTAGATGTCTTTGATAAACAAAAAGTAAGTTTGTGGTGAAGATGTAGATGTCTTTGACAAACAAGTAAGTTTGTGATGAAGATGTAGATGTCTTTGATAAACAAAAAGTAAGTTTGTGGTGAAGATGTAGATGTCTTTGACAAACAAGTAAGTTTGTGATGAAGATGGTCTTATTATTGTTAAAAATATATGTAACAATGGGCTCACATGGCGTTTAACACCAAGTCAGGTTAAGAAGTTATTTAAGTTGTTCAATAGCTTAACAAACTTAAGGTACCGAGGTTCAACCTGACAAGAACATCACACAGTCGTACATATAGTAACCAACAATGTGGATGATTTAAATAACAAAATTATGAATTTAATTGTATTATACTGATATATGTATATGTACAATAAGAATGATAGAATGTTGAAACAGATAATAGTATATATATATATATATAGAGAGAGATATATATATATAGATATATTCAATAATTACACATTAGCACCTTGCTACTGCTACCAAATTGTCACCATGGTTTCATAGTCAACCAGACGCTGACCGACTGACGTCACAATACTGTCAACATCGGCAATGATAGAGTAAGGCCTCAACTGATCCCCAACTGGCACGAACTGCTGTGTAACGGCCACTGACACTCAACGCGGTCAATAATCGCCAATCTGACAAAGACACTCAAGACTGTAATAGATACTTCCGAGAAGATAAGCGACGCCACCATTAACAAAGAATCGAGTTCAGTAAATACAACTCCAACACTGGCACCCTATAAACAAAATAAAAACAAAACTCAACTTCTACTCCAAAACTACAACCTCATACAACATATAATCAAAGATATCACAGACGAAGTCACTCACCCTTAACAGGGGTCTAAAAATCCTACCGAATAGGAACTAGTACTTAATTACATTAATAATTTTTTACGGACTAACACACCGTCCGTTTCAACCAACTTCAGAGGGTAAACTGCCTCATGACAAAGAATGACCAATAAATGTCACCGGACTGTGTGACGTAGCAAACCATTCAAAACAACACTACAAGGCACAACTCTCGCCCCGTACAAGGATTCACAAAGTTGTGAGAAAGTAAAAGACACTTGTCCAAATAACATGACAACACATTTTGTCTATCGCCCTCCAGTCAGTGGCATGTCAATGTAGGACAACAACGTATTTCTGTCCTTGATCTGAACAAAAGGTTATCAATGAAACACATTTAGTCATTTGGAGAAATATCCTACTAGCATCTAAAAACACATTTTATTGTTGTTATTGTTTTTGTTGTAAGTACAGTCAAATTTCCAAGCTATCTTCTCATTGTATGTCATAAAAGTTACATTAAAACTTGATTCTGTTTTTATGGGGTTTCTTTTTTTGATGTATTTTTTTGTATTTATGTATTAAATTTTTTTTTTAATCTACAAGAACAGAGAAGATTTCGTCCACACTTTAAACACTCTAATTAAACATTATAGTTTTCTAAGCGATAAATTTGTAAGTAGTTTCTACGTAATTTGCATTTCACTTATCATTTATTATAACATTCAACTCCTGGCTGAATGTAACTTCAAGTTAGATAATCGAGGAAGTCGTCACAGGTTTCCAACTAAGCTCAGACAAATATTTCTTTGTCTATAAAGAATGTAAAATAGGGCTTTAAGACAGACAAAATATGAACTAAATAGTTACAGAACGCAAACGTAAGCTCAGAGGTCACAAAGACTTTCCTTTGGGGAACATTCCCAGGAAAATGAAGAAGAGAATGTGATGGGAAGACAGCATATAAAAGAAAGGACAGGCCTGACATTGAATGAAATTCTATCCAAGGCAAAAAGTCAGAAAGGAACAGAGAAAGAGGTCGACAGATCATGTGTGGTGCCCCAACGGCTCAACATACTAAGGGATAGTTTAAGGTCAAGGTGAAATAGTTGCTTGGGAAACTGTTCCAATGCTACATATCTACGTCTTTGCAACATTTGCACATTTTATTGTGTGGCTATAACAATCGAACAACTGAGTTTGTAGACAATGTGAATGAGCAAAAAGATAACGACTGGACTAGAAAGTCAAAGCTTGTAAGGCTCTAAGGAAATGTATTGAAATGATATAACTAACGATTGAAATGTTAATGGAAATGATGTCAATCAATGTTCACTGTCTAAAGAATTTAAGAACAAACGTTAGAAAGTACTCACTACTACTCAAAACAATCGATTAGCAGCTTCATGAAGCTGTCAATAGAACTGCTCCACACGCATATTTATGAGATAAAACTACAGAGACCCTAGGTAATATGTTCCATGGTCAACTCTACTCAACGACTAAACTCAAGTGAAAACATCAACGCAATCTAATTGGTATACCCAGGATTCAGTGTCTTCAGGACTCAGTTTCTCCTCAATCGTACAGGGAAGAAGAAAGAACAGTAAGTCAAAGGAAGGGACCAAGTCAAGGAGAGGCACAGGATTGTCATCGAGGAAGCTGGTAAATGTAATATTTGTGGCACCCCGAACAGTTGGTCACAAAACCTGAAAGGTGAGAGAATAAGTATCGAAGTAAATCGAAAGAAGTGGACTGTAAATGCCCGGTCGTTGGTTTGTAGCTCCAAACAGCTAGTGGAAGTAAACCGATGTAGACCCACAAAATAAACATAAACAAGCTTCTTGTGAAATAAAACTGAATAAAAACTTTTTTTTTATAAATGTACACAAATTCAATTTGAAAGTGAATTTAGAAAAACAACTGAAATAATACTGTAAGATACAAATCATGAAAATGACACGTCTTTTTGTCTCACGTCTCTTGCTTGTCTTCCCCTCCTCACCAGTCATTATTAACTTGATCTACGTCAGACAACGTCATGATTTCATCAGAATCCATTTGGCATACACAACCTAAGATGAACTCCAATTGGTGGCAAGGCTGGAAGGATCAGTCCTTCTCGTAGAACCTTGGCGAGAAACTCTGCTGTTAGGAGTAGTGCCTTTAAGCTCCCATACAGGTCAAGTGACTCTGCAGACAAACTACCCCGCAGCTCTCGGAGCTGCGGACACTCTTGCAAGAGAAGCGTCACTGTTTCCACCGACTCTCCATAGTGTCGGCAACGGAAATCAAAATTTGGCCGAAACCGGGCAAAGTAAGCACCAACAGGGCAGTGCCGTTCTACACTGCGTAATGATAGATTGTTCCGACCTTTTTAGCCTCCACCATGGATCGTAGCGGTCCGGGCGACGCAAATGCTGAAAGACTCCACGGGCTTTTTTGGAGCCATCCCAGGATTTCAACGACTTGTCATGTACCCACTCTCGGATTAATGTCGTAGCTTGGTTAAACGTACTTGGGGCTACGAAAGTGGGCACGGCCAGCGCTCCTTTTCGTGCTAGAGCATCAGCCTCCTCGTTACCCCCCACGCCGCAGTGCGAGGGGCATACACAACCAGAAACATCCGCCCTATTTTTCTCATGGTTACATCAGAAACAGTCCATAAACACACACATTGTAAAATATCTGATCTTGTGAAAGAATGACAGCTGAGACATTCACGACAAAAAAAAAAAACGACACAACAATAATGTACCCCCTCTCCTTATTTCTCTACACAAACATTTGCTGCAGCTGGTGTCGTACATGGTTTTGTTACTGGCGGTGCTGTACATTTTGTTTTATTATTTTGTACATGTTATTGTTGCTTCTATTTTGTTAATGTTGCTGTTCCTTGTGTTGTTAAAGGTGCTATTGTTTGTGTTGTTGTTTCTGTTGTTATTGTTGTTGTTTGTGTTGCTATGTTGTTGTTTGTGTTGTTAAAGATGTTGTGGTTCCTGATGTTAATGTTGTTGTTTCTTTTGTTAATGCTATTGTTTTTCTTACTTCTGTTTTTAATGTCGATGTTGTTTGGGCTAGAACTCTTTAGAAACATTTCTCTTCTGTTCAAGAACTAATCAAATTACTATCACATTGTAAACTGTAACACTTTCAACTAGGACAGGGCATCACGAAATTATCTTTCACAGAGAGAAAGATAGAGAGAGAGAGAGAGAGAGAGAGAGAGAGAGAGTATTGTATTGTATTGTATTGTATTGTATTGATTCATTGCAGTTTCAGATTGAATTCTCTTAAAGAAGCAGGACAGGACAGGGCATCACGAAATTATCTTTCACAGAGAGAAAGATAGAGAGAGAGAGAGAGAGAGAGAGAGAGAGAGAGAGTATTGTATTGTATTGTATTGTATTGATTCATTGCAGTTTCAGATTGAATTCTCTTAAAGAAGCAGGTTTTTTTTCAGCTTTAAGTTCGTGACACTAATGAACTAAAAGATAAAAGAATCGTTTGAAAAATTATTATAAACATAAAATTATTATATATATAATGACATAGTTCACTTGAAGATCATATAATAAGTCTTTTTGTTGAACCTGGCGCCTGATAAAAATAATTCACTTAATATTTTGTATAATGTCAACTCTTGCCACATATCACTGTCATGATCTGTCCTGCAGATTGAGCCGTCTCTGATTACTTCATACTATGGTGACATTGGTGAGAGTGAGTTGGCCAAGAGTATCATACAATCTGTCCACGGTAAGTTACACGCGCGCACACACACACACACACACTTTCATTAGTGCTTACCGAGCTAGAAGGGAGATAACTTCCAAAAATAGTTGTTTAGGTCAGGGGTCGGCAACCTGCGACTCGCGAGCCACATGCGGCTCTTTGGATGTTAAGCTGCGGCTCTTTAGTTCCATACGCAAATATTATTCATTTTATCGAAAAAAAAAAACATTTGAAAATCTTTCTGATTCGATTAACGAGGATTAGGCAATAATTCTATCTCTCAGCCACGTGTATTTCAGCGCACCCCTCCCTCGTGTCTTTAAATGTAACATATTTGCAGGTGGAAGATATTCAACTTTCTTCTGCTTAATCACTTGATTTTACGAGTCTTGAGACAAAAAAGACACGGCATTAATTGGCCTTTTTGTCAGATATATGTCTTCCAAAAGAAGAACTTCTAGCATTGCTACCGTTCTCGTGACAGACTATAGGAGAAGATACAGCTATGTCCTGCAAAAATACCTTGAATACAATATAATCAATATAAATAAAATCGTTTCAATGGCAACAGATGAAGCCAGATGGATGAAGGGAAAAAATAAAGGGACAACTACGAATCCTTGGCGCAAAATAAACCACTAAATTCTTACGTTTCACTGCATAATACACCAAGAAGCACTTTGTGTCCAAACATTTGGGGCCGAAATAGTTGAGATCGTGAACTTGGCTATCAAGATTTTTAGCAGCATCATGTCAAAAGCGTTCTTCCATCGTCAGTTTCAAGAATTCTTCAACGAAATGGAGACTCAGTATTCCGACCTCCTTCTTTACAATAAAGTGTGATGACTTTCCAAAGGTACGATGTTGCTTTGTGCTTATATGAATTAATACATTCCTAACTGATAAAGGCGTTAATCACTCTGAATTAGAGAACGACCAATGGTTGCAAGCGTTTTGCATTATGATGGATATAACAGCTGCCAGGTCGTGCGGTTTGCGCGCTGGACTGTCGTTCGGATTTATCGACGGTCGTGGGTTCAAACCCTGCCCGCTCCCATCCCCCGTCGTCCTGCGGAAGGTTTGGACTAGGAAGTAAACTATCTTCAACTCTGAAGGAACATCCGAAATATGTAAAACAAACATTTTTTTAAACAAACAACAGCGAAATTAAATGAGCTGAATCTAAAAACCTCGAGGAAAGTAAAACCCAGGCTATGTTTTGGTAGAAGATTTGGTTTGTTTAGAGGAAAAATTAATTCTCTTTACAGAAGATATTCAGAGCGGTCAATTACTTCATTTTTCATTTGACATTTGGAAGGCCGACTATCTTCGGATCGTGCGAGCAAGCGTTCTCTTGCATGAAAAGTAAAGTAAGAATCCAACTAACAAATTAAAATTTAGAGTCGTGTTTGAAACTAAAAACAAATTATGAACCAAATTTATCCAAGCTTGCCAAAACCAAAGCCATCGCTCCCACTGAATTTGCTTATATAATAGTTAGTTACTGAAGTACAAGGTAGTGTTGTATGTAAAGTTATATATTATATATATATATATATATATATATATATATATATAATCTAAGTTGTTGTCAAAAATACTATTTAATAAAAATAAAAATATATTTTTTCTTTTTTCTTTCTTTTTATAACAAAAATATTTATGCGTGCACTATTTATTGTTGGGAAGAAACAAACTTGTGGCTCTTTAAAAACGTTGAAATTTAGCAAACTGTAATTTTTGGCTCTTCCGACTCAAAAGGTTGCCGACCCCTGGTTTAGGTAAAAAATTGTGGTATGACTAATTAGAATAGCATTTTAATTTCGAAGTGATTAAGTTCTAGTTAAAAGATGTCTAAATTTATTGAGAATCTACTCAGACCAGTCCTGTCGTTCATACAAGTTGTTTATACAAGTCATGTCACTCACAGAAATATTGCCCAATGCACAATTGGTAATGAAGAGTTTAAATGAATTTAATTGAAAAGGATCTTTATGGGCTTTTTAACTTTTGTTCCTTTATGAAGACAACTGTATAAATAGAGATGCATGTACAATCAAAATTTCATTCAATTTCATTCTTTGACTGTAATTACATATTGGTAGATATAATAAAGACTCTATTCCTATTAGACAAGAACACTTATCGCTAATACATAATATCAATTGTTCTTCATTAGCTGACGTCATATCCGACGAAATGACGAAATCAATCGCTGAGGAAATCCACGACGTCCTGGTGGCCGATGGTCATACAAAGACAGACGTGGACCCGCAAGAAAAACAGTTACCGTTCCCTTACCCCTTCATCCTGAAACATGCAGGTCACCTGTTTGATACCAGCAGATTTCTGTTTGCTACAGCCAGGTAAGACATTGAAGGTCACCTGTTTGATACCAGCAGATTTCTGTTTGCTACAGCCAGGTAAGACATTGCAGGTCACCTGTTTGACACCAGCAGATTTCTGTTTGCTACAGCCAGGTAAGACATTGCAGGTCACCTGTTTGACACCAGCAGATTTCTGTTTGCTACAGCCAGGTAAGAAATTGCAGGTCACCTGTTTGACACCAGCAGATTTCTGTTTGCTACAGCCAGGTAAGGCATTCACAATCATTAACTCAATTGCCATTTGTTTTGGCTTATCTGCTTACTTAGCGTTTAGCAATGACAGTATACGGTTACGAAAGGCTTTGAGGTATCCTTTACGCTAGCTCTATAAAAAGTTTTTTAAGTCATTATAAACAGAAACTAGTTTTAATTGCGGATGTTCATACTAAATGTTAACCTCGGTTATCTGCTCTTTGTTTGCATTCGAATCTTATGTTTTTTTTAAGTATAAAGTTTTTCAATAATTACGAAATGTTTACCCCGAATACACCAAAGAGCTTGATATTTATCAAAGATAGCTATAGTTTATTTATCAAATTTTCTTTGCCTTGGTTTTGTCTTCAAATTTACATATACCAATTTAAAAGAGCCAATTGAGATACGGATAAATGAATAGTCATATTAAATAATTAAGTAGGACTATAATAGGTTTCATATTTTAAATATTTTTTTCAATACTATGCAATTAAAAAGGACCAAAATTTTAAGTTAAAGAAATATTTATCTACTACATATTATACTATTATAATAATACCTATATAAATTCCTGACATTTAATCGAATGCTTTTGTCCTATAACAAGACCCAGATATTTTGTTCTGCTTATGTTTCTGTGACGTCTCTTGTGAATGGGAGATAATCTCAAAAGTCAATATTCTAGTTATTGTTACACTCTCCGTACCAGCTACAATCTCACTTCTGCTACATTGTCTGCGCTTGAACTCGCGCAGTGCCAGCTTCCCATAATCAATACAGCAGTGGAAGGCTGCCAGAACTGTTGTTATCTAGGTCAAAGATGGATATTCCTTTTTAGGTCTAGAAATCCGAGATTATCTCCTGTTCCTTTTTTTGGAAATGTGTTAATGAAAATCCTAGCTATTGAGAAAATGAATTGTAAAATGCACACTTTTGGTGTTAAGTTCTTTCAAAACCCTATCAGAAAAGCCAGGGGAAAGCTGGACGCATGCTACAAGCAGCTATCAAACAGTCATCAACCTGAAATAAAGGCGGTGGGTTCTTTGAGTTAAAATTATTTGAGAAGCAATACATGTATCTTACATTGGTTACAATATACTCGGAAATCTTAACCATTAACCACCGTCACGGTTGATGCACATCGCGGCTAGATAATTGTGTCAGGCTATGTTAATGTGGATAGCTGTTGGGCTTATCAGAAAAGTCTGAAAAATCTTCATCTGATATTTTGTAAATAATGCGCGGCTCAAAATGTGTACCAGACAGACAGACAGACGGAGTGAGTTTATGTTTAGGCCAATTTTGGATGCCACTCTAACTAGGCTCTCCATCATTTCTTGTCTGCATTTACTTGTAGACCCGAGTAGGCGTCGTCGGCATACGTCATTAAATGTGTAAACTTGGCTAATGACAACATCTTTCAGGGCGAATTAGGTCTTGTGAATTTGTTCTTTGAGAATTCCAGTCCAGCGAATCTTGTGACCTAAATAGTTTTCAAATCCTTAGTTGATCTTTTTTTAATAAGGGTTCTAAGTGCAATTTATCTAACCATGTTTTATCTATGGATAAACTTGGTATCTATGGATAGACAGATTGATAGATAGATGAACTAATCCATTGTTCAATGTATACATAGGGGATTGACTGGGAGATAAATGGATTGTTTCTTGTTTAGATAGTGACCAATAGTTTGAGCACTAAGAAATAGTCTGATGTGTATTTATAACGAAATTATTGACTGGGTGAATGCATCTATAATAAAATCACACACACGCACACAATATTTAAGCATTTCGGAAAAAAATGTATCATTGCTCTTAAAGTTTACATAAGTGTTAGATAGTTATAATTTGCAGATCTCTATTTTCTTTCGTAATCTAAGTTTTAAAAAATTGTTATGCAATTTCTACAAAGATAAATAGATTTGTTTTTTTGTTTTTGTTTTGTTTTTGTTTTTTGTTTGTTTTGTTTCTATAAAGAAATTCGAAAAGAAATTCGAGGCCATTTCCTGTTCCCTTGAGAGAGTGTCTGAGAGACCATTAGGAAATACATTCACTTGTATTGATTTCTCTGTCACTCTGTCCCCGAGGTGACAATAACCCAAACCAGACCAGGCTGGACCTAGTTAGTCCAAGCGAAAGGGAAAGACGGTCCATATTTATTTAAACGCTTAGAAAAAAATTTGCATATCAACTAGAAAATCCTTTCCGATAACTCTTTGTTTTATCTTTTAATATTATATAATCATTTTTTTTTATTATATATCAAAACAATGTGTCCTGGTTGAAAGGCGGGTCAACAACACACATTCAAATGTTATAACAACTGGACATAATTGTTGTAAAAAAGGAGCTCACATTTTCTAAAGAATGTTTTGGCCTCACACTTTGCAACAATCTTTTAGTTACAATGTAATTCACCATGTTATCCCCTGTACTCACTAATTACTTTTCAAAGCTTTTGTATCCATCAGTTCTCATTGATATCCCCGTTGTTATAACTAGCTAACATCGTGTGCCATTGTGTTTGTTCCCTTGACCAGGTCAAGGAGCTCATCTTGTACGTCCAGGTCCACAGTTGATGACGTCAGCTATGACACCTCTAGAACATCTTCCGGTACCAACACTTCTATACGACAACATAAAGTTATTACTTCAACACCAATCAAATGTAAGGCCTGGACCACGTGATGTCTTCGAAACAATGTAGCAATTTAAAAATAAGAATTTAGCTCTGCTCTTGAGCGAACTGTTTTCTCTTCAATAGTTTTGTTTTCTGACACCAATATAAAACTAGTTTGAAAAAAAAAAAACAACTTTTGAAGAAAAAAGTTCAGACGTCCATCTATTATATGTCTCCGATGATTCATTTTGCCTTCTGTCTTGGCAATAGAAGACCTTAAGAACAAATGGTATTTTAGGATATTCTCTAATATGTTTTCTTAACTATCTTTGTTTATTTCATATATTTAAACCTCTTTTGGGTACGCGATGATTAAGTGGTTAAGCACTTGGCTTCAAAACCTGGGGTCCTGGGTTCGAATCTCGATGAAAACTGGGCTTTTTTGAATTTCGAGATTTTAAGGCGCTCCTGAATCCACCCACTCTAATGGGTACCTGACTTAAGTTGGGAAAAGTAAAGGAGGTTGGTCGTTGTGCTAGCCATCTCACACCCTGCTCGTTAACCGTTGGCCATTGAAACAGATGACCTTAACACCATATCAAAGTCTGAAAGGGGAACTTAACTTTATTTTTTACTTTAAACCTCTTTTACGTTTTGCTTATTGCTTGGAAAGGAATTTTGAATTCCCAAAACCTTTACTGCATAACCTGTTGTTGTATCGCAGAACAAAACTATCACTAATAGAAAGATGTCTTTATGACAGGTTCATCTAGCGACCAAAAAAGAAGCAGTGTAAATAAAGTGACGAGCACGAAAGAGTTGGAAGTGACTCACAGAGGTCTCCACAGGTTCATACCTCGACACAAGGATGAGATCAACATCGGTATAGGTGACCCCCTGCATGTCATTAAAGAGTGTGACGATCTCTGGTGTGAAGGTAAGTCTATATCCACTGAGACTATCAATTGGATAGGGTGGTCAATAACCTAAATCCACTTTACGAAATAAAATAATTTAATTCTGCAAGCATTACGAAAAGATTGAACGCATACTATTATCACAAAATATTACTTAATTTAAATAATAAATTTATACAAGTATTTAACATGAAACTTTAAACTTATTGTCACCCCTTTTATAGATTTTAAAGAGAAACATCTCCAACTGGAAATAAATGAAATTTATTTCTAATTAACTTCCTTTCAATCTCTAATCTTCTGTTTCATAAACTTGAATGTTCGTGAATCCAATGTATTAGTAAACTTCCTGTTTGCACTTCTCTTATGACCACCATGTGTAGCTGGTAGTGCCTATTCGAATGCATGCAACCGTAGCTGGTGCATTGTGGGTTAAACGACTCATCCTGTTTAATCACTTTTTAAAAAATTCATTCTTTTACCGTGCCAATTCTTCATGGGCTCAAAAATGAAAAAGTTGAGTGGAAACTGGATGGAAACTTAGAAAACGGCTCTAAAGATTTTCCTATGAATTTTACAGTTTACGTACGTATAAAACACTGGTTTGACTGTTGTAATTTTTCACAGCATTTTAAAATTAAATTTGGCTTATGTCTTTTTATTTTGAACACGGCTATAGCAAGAATGACCGCACTTGACTGGAATGTTTATTTGTATTAAGTAAAGGGTTAAATAAATAAATAGACGCACATAAATATTTTGCGCACTGTCCTATGTAAAAATCATGAGCTGGAGTGTTAATAAAACCTGATTATGTAGAGCTCTGTGGAATGTACATCTGCATGAATGAAGCATTGCAAGAACTAAATAGAATGAGAAATGGTAATAACTCAATATAATTTAGTCAAAGTACAGGGGGGGACCAACATAAAGGAAACTCGGAGTCATGCTATAATATTTTATTATACCGCCACTGATAACCCGCTGATAACAGAATAGAAGTACAATTTATTATTACAAATTTAATAACATAGACTCTTGAAACTGATTCATACAACTACGCTTAATATAAGCTTTTTTAAAAGTATTTTGAATGGTTTTCTTGTATAGTCTACTAATAGAAACGGAATTCATATATCCGTTCATTAACTCGTCTATTTACTTTCAAGTTAGACAAATGATTGTCCATTTGTTTATGTCTAATTAACATAGTCACATTCATTACTTTTGTCCAGGTCTCTGACAGCCTTCTCACCCTCTCGTTAGCGTTAAAGGTAGACCAAGTGAACGGAGGAGGCTAACAGTTTCAAATGTTGACTAGGAAATGAGTTTATAGAATGAGATGATGATGGCTCGAACGGAGGAGGCTAACAGTTTCAAATGTTGACTAGGAAATGAGTTTATAGAATGAGATGAGGATGGCTCGAACGGAGGAGGCTAACAGTTTCAAATGTTGACTATGAAATGAGTTTCTAGAATGAGATGAGGATGGCTCGAACGTTCTCAAGTACAAGAACATCATTAGTCTCTCATTTTACGAATCTAGTATTGAAATAGGAAGCGCGGTGGCTGAGTGGTAAAGCGCTTGGCTTTCAAACTTTCGAATCGTGGTAAAGACTAGGAATTCTACTTTCTGTATCTTTAAAGCAGCCAGCTCAAATGAGTACCTGACATTAGTTTGTCAGTTGGTCGTTACGCTGACACCCTCTCTAACCGTGGGCCAGAGAAACAGATGACCTTCACATCAACTGTCCCATAGAACTCAATGTCGTTACTTTTACTACTGAAATTAAGTTATATTTGATGTTTGTAGTGCGTGTTCAATATTGCCATGATTTCTCTTTGAGGAAAATATTTTGTTTCGTAAAGCAAAAGTTCTGTTCTGTCTTTATCTAATATCTCCGGCAGCACGCTGTCATAAGACATATACGTTTCTGAAAGACCTAGACCGGACACGTTACACTGAAGAATTGAAGCAATCTAGTCTTTGACATTACGGACCTAGACAAGTTTCACACCGCTCACTTTGATTTTAGTAGACTGTAGTAGATCTTATGCCACTTTAATCTCCAAAAGTTATATTTGATTGCATGTTAAAAGATTTGTGTGTTACTTTGGAAATAATGTAATCTCCTTTTATTGTTGTACAGGGGTCAATCTACGGACAGGAGAGAAAGGAATATTCCCTGCAATGTATGCTAATGACCTCAACTTCTTGGAAGAGTCAGGTAAATTATTACCGTTAATTTTGTTACGTGTTTAATATTGTGAATGTTTTGTTCACATTCATATTTCTTTACAGGTTTTTTTTTATTTATTAGAGATTTTCATTTATTTTTCTAAGTGCAAAGAGCAGAAAAAAAACAATTTGATAAATTTAGTTTTAAAAAAAAAGCAGAGACTGGCATCCGTTAAAATTGTTGAGAACTTCTTTTAACCTTTTATACCAAACGTTCGTTTTAAAATGTCAAATAAATCTTTAGGGCTGTAAAAAGGTTCATCTGAAGTCTACTGGTCAGAGTCTGTACCATCGTTTGATCTAAAGAAGTCTTACTTTTGTTTAGTAGCTAATTGTGTAAGACTGTGCCTGTCTTAACGTTGGGGACCCGGAATGTAACTTCTGAATGTTACAAACGACTAGCCATTCAACCGTTATGATGCCAGACATTCACCGAAATGTTATATTTCTGTTTGCAGATGATGATGAAGACTATTGGAAGTTTAGCATGCGATTTTTAGGCTCAATAGAAGTGACCTCACACAAAGGGGATGAGACTCTCATACAAGCTATAAACCAGGTCAGTTTCATATCTTACTTACGTTTGACAAAGTAGACAAAGAATAACAATGGATTGGTGCAAGGGGTGCATCTAATGTTTGTCTGTATTGGGATCAAGGGGTCTCACAAATAGCATGAAGTCTACATTTTCATTTAAGGTATCCAAATCAGAGTTAGGCAGTAGACCTATTATGGAGGTTCATGTTTTAATTGTAATTAAAGGTATCCAAATCGGATTTAGGCAGTTGGTATTGTGGAGGTTTATGCCCCATTTTTCCCTAGCCGAGGAGCTAGACATCAGTTGAAAGTGCAATTAAATTTTTATGTTGACTG
>JAZGLO010006112.1:0-88169 GCA_036873155.1 Biomphalaria sudanica
ACATATACCCCCCTCTTCCTAAGCAGGATGCATGTTGAGTAAAACGGAACTGCAACCGCTCAATCTTACATATAATAATGTTACTAACGTACAAAGGTATTACAGATACTTCTTCCATGTATAAAAATAATATTCAATAATAGGCAGTATCCTAGTTTTAGAATTCTTCACAATAATAACATATGTAAGTATGGCAAATACAGAAAAAGAAGATATATTATAGTAATAAAATGAATGTCATAAAACTTGAAATCTTCCATCCAATGGGAATATTAAAATACATATACATTTCATATATAATCATTTTTAGTCAATGTATGAATCAAATTTTAAATGAAAACAAAGTGTACAAGTTATGTTACTGGTAGTTGCAATCTAAGTACATCTTGATAGGGTGTCTGCTAAGACATTCATCTTCCCTGGGATTGTTTTGACTGTAAACTGGTAGTCTGTTAGCATTAAAGTCCATTGTGTTATTCTGCTGTTAGCCAGTTTTTTAGTGTTTAGAAATTGGAGAGGAAAATGGTCTGTAAGTATGTTGAATGGTTTGCCTAACAGATACATGGTAAAGCGATTTATGGACCAAACTATCGCTAAACACTCTCTTTCAATTGTAGAGTATCTGGTTTCTGCTGGTAACAATGTCCTGCTAATATAGAACACGGGATGTAGTGTTCCATTGTGCTCTTGCATCAAACAGGCTCCGATCGCTTCGGAGGACGCGTCCGTCGCAAGGTGGAATGTTTTGTTTTGGTCTGGTAACTTGAGAATGGAATCGTGTGAAAAGGTGTCCTTGATTCTCGTTATAGTGTCTTCCAGTTCTTGTGAATGAAATACTTTGTTTGGTTGACCTTTCTTGGTAAGGTTTGTCAAGGGTGATGTGAGAGTCGTGTAATTAGGTATGAAACATCGGTAGAAATTGCATAGTCCTATTATACTCCTGATTTGTTTCTTTGTCTTAGGCACTTGAATGTCTAATATTCTCTTGATGATTTCATCTTGAGGTTTTAAAGAGTTGTAGCTTACGTTGTAACCTAAAAATGTTACTTCATTCATGGCTAGTTCCATTTTGCTTGGTTTGATAGTGAAGCCATGCTGTCTTAGTTCATGAAAGATTTCTTTGAGTCCTTGCAAATGTTCTTCCCAAGATTTGTGAAAGATACATATGTCGTCTATATATGAAACAGTATCTTTTCTTTGTCCGAATAGTCGGTGTATTGCGCTGTTGAATGTACTACTTGCATTGACTAAACCAAATGGCATGTAGTTAAATTGGAATAGTCCGAATGCAGTAGTGAAAGCTGTGTCTGGTTTACATTGTTCTTTCATTGGAATTTGGTAATATCCCCTTGAAAGATCTATTTTTGTAAAAAATTTTGCTTCAGCAAACTGTGTCATGAGATCTTCTGGATTCGGCATAGGGTAAGAGTCTAGGCAAGTAATTTTGTTGAGTTGCCTAAAGTCTACACACATTCTAGGTGTTGTAGCATTGTGTCGTTTCACAAGTACGATAGGTGCTGCGTAGGGCGAATTTGAATGTTCAATTATGCCTTGTTGTAGTAATTGATTGATTTCTTTTTGTAGAAAGTCTCTATAATGTATTGGGACTGGATATGGTCTTTGTTTTGTTGGTTTGTCGCTAGTCAAATTGATCTCATGTTCAATAACTGATGTTTTGCCTGGAACGTCGGTAAAAATGGATGAGTAATCCTTTAGTATCTCTGATAACTTCTTGCTTCCTTGGACATGGTAGATTGTTCAAGTTTATGTCTTTCCATGATTCTGTTTGTGTCGATATTGGATTCGGGAGTATGAGTTCTTGTGTATCATTTGAATCACTTTCTTGAAGAATAGTCAAACATGTAATTGTGTCTTGCACTGTTTCATTTTCTTGTATTTCTTCATTATATTTATGTAGCATATTGATGTGATAGACTTTCTTTTTGTTGTTTATTTCAATTTCATAGTCTACGTCTGTGACTTTCTTGGTAACTAAAAATGGTCCTTGCCACTGAATAAAAAATTTGTTCTTTTTATCTGGCAATAATAGTCTCACTTTATCTCCTGGTTCTAATTTTCTTAAAGTTCTGCTTTCGTTGACTCGTCTTTGGGTAGATATGTTGGCTTTCGCTGTTTCTTGTTTAGCTTTTTGACATGCTTGTATGACCATATTTCGAGTGTCTATGACATGTTGAAATGCTGTTTTTGTTGCTGTTGCATTCTGTCTTGGTGCCATTAATGATTCTTTTAGTGCTGCCATAGGTCCTCTCGGATTTGTGCCGTAGAGCATTTTAAATGGCGAAAAACCTGTAGTTTCTTGCTGACTTTCTCGGTATGCAAAAAGTGCTGCTGGTATTAAAAGATCCTAATTTTGTTGTCATTGGCTATTTTTGATATGATTTGCTTCAAACTAGAATTCATACGTTCGCAGAGCCCGTTACTCTGTGGATGGTAAGCCGTTGTAAATTTCATCTTTATTTTGTACATGTCCATGAATGCTTTCGTAATTTCCGCTGTAAATTGTCCCCCTCGGTCGCTTAGTATCACCTCTGGTAGTCCGGTTCTGGAGAAAATTTCGGACAAAGCTCTGGTAATGTCAATAGCTGTTATGTTGACTAGTGGTATTGCTTCTGGCCATCTTGTACATGTATCAACTAAAGTAAGTATGTATTTATGATTTCTTGCTGATTCAATTGGTATGGGTCCAATAATGTCGATGGGGACTTTCTGGAATGGTTTGTCAGTGAGTTCTACAGTTTGAGGGGGTGCTTGAGTGTGTCTACCTTTAGGTCCTTTCATTTGACAAATATGACATGTACTGACGAACTTCTTCACATCTTTCGTTATGCTTGGCCAATAGAAATGTAGAATTCTTTTCTTTGTTCTGGATACCGCCATATGTCCAGAAAAAGGTTTGCTGTGTCCCGATTCAATTATTGTCTTTCTGTATGTTTGTGGTACGACTATTTGATCAACGATTTCATTTTTGTTTTTGCTTCGTTTCATAAGCATTCCGTTGTCAAGATATGGTTCATTGTTTGTATCTGGATTTATATTGGTCTGTGCTTTCTTGTATAGTCTTGATAGAGTTGGATCTTTCTTTTGTTCTTCTTTAAATTCTTCAGTGTTGAATTCAGGCGGGATGTTTGAATGGCTAGTCATTTCATTTTGATTAGTGCTTTCTTGGTCTGTAGTTTCTTTGGTTGCGTTGTCATTTTGTTGATTTGAATTTGATTCATTCTGTAGATTTTCTGATTCTACTTGTTCTTTTGCCATTGACCTTGTAATTACTGCATTACATTCTTGGCTTACTTTTATGGCTTTCGACCAGTCTTGTAGGTCTCGTTGAGTGCAATCACTGACTCCTTTAATGTTGCTGATCAACAAATTTACAGGTAAATTGTCTGATACTAGTGCTTCTACATCACCACTGTAGAAAGGTGTTGTAATGTTAATTTCTGCTACAGGTAGATTGCTGACTGTACCATTGAAAGCTGTAGCCGCAACATATTTGCCTGTGTATTGATGAGTCTTGACGAATTTTGAATGTACGACCACAGAAGTCGAACCTGTGGATCGAATCACTTCCACTTTCTGGTTTCCAACTAAGCCTGGATAGTATTCTAGACCTTTAGACTTGGTAACTATTGTCATTGTTGTGTGGTCAGATCTAGGTTTTCTGTTGTAGTATTTGTTTTGATTACCATAGTTTTGGTTTCTTGTAGATTGTGGCTGGTACCTGGATGCTTGTTTTTCTTTGGATCTGTCACTTGAGTAGTTTTGTTTCTTTCTACATTCGTTTGCGTAGTGACCCTTAAGGTGACAGTAACTGCATTCTATGTCTCTGGTTTTACATTGTGAAGCATAATGTCCTTTGAAATTACAGTTTGTACATATTGGCATTTGTTCTGGTCTTGAGAATCGTGGTGTTCTGGTTTCTTTGGTATAACAGATGAAATTTTCTTCTGCAGACTGTTTAATAGGTTTGTTTGGATATGCTGCCCTGTATTGTCGTACTATTTGAGTCAAAGTTTGAATGTCTTTTGGTTGTCTTTCAATGATAAAGGATTGAATATCTTCTGAGTGTGCATGTGTGATGGCATCTATGATGACATGCTCTCTCAGATTTTCGTATGAATTTTCTATTTTTGATAAGGAGATCCACCTATCAAACCAAATGGTCATGTTTGATACAAATATTAATGGATCATCTTCTTGTCGAGGCCTTTCTGTATATAACTTTTTTCTGTATGCACCTTGTGTAGCGCCATACTGTCTCAGGAGTGCTTCTTTGACGTTGCTATAATTGTCTAGCTCGTACGCTGGAAGTTGAATGCAAATGTCTATGGCTTTACCTGTAAGAAGGCTCATGAGAGTTCTGGAGTATTGTTCTTCAGGTAGACCTGATGCTTTGGCTAGTTCTTCGAAACGCATCAGATAAGAATCGATATTGTCTTTCGATTCTTGAAAATTTGCCATTTTTGCCATTTGTTTATATTTGTCAAAACCTGCAGACTTTTGTTTGGCATTCGCTGCTTCTATTTGTGCCTGAGCTAATTGTATGTCTTTTTCTTTTATAAGGCGTTCTTCTTCTTTCATTAGGCGTTCATGTTCCATCTCTTCTTGTCGTTGTGCTAATACTTTCTTTTCATGTTCTTCAAGCTCTTGCTTTGCCCATTGTAGTCTTTCTGGTTTAGGCATAGCTAATTCTTTGGCCATCTCAAGAAAATCTTGTAGTGTTAACATTTTGGCTGCCATGGTAATTCAGTAGCAAGTAGTCTTGTACTTGTTAACTTGATAGTTGAATATAATGATTGTCGTTACTCGAAAGTAGACTTGAATATACTTCGATTAAAATGTTCTTGGGTTATTTTTTTATTTAGAATATACACAATAGTTTAATGTTTCACCCTATAAATCGTTGTTATAAGATGATTATTGTAGATGATTATTGATAAGATGATTATCACTTGTAGGTGATAGTAAATAGTAGTTGCCGCTTGATTAGGCAATTTGAGAACAATTACTTGTCGCTAGTAAGTAAATACATAAGGCGATCTAAGTTGATAGATCAAGCCTATAAAATGACGTAAGGTTGTAAATGTTTGTAAAATGTTTTACATGTTTCGGATGTTCCTTCATAGTTGAAGATGGTTTACTTCCTAGTCCAAACCTCCCGCAGGACGACGGGGGATGGGAGCGGGCAGGGTTTGAACCCTCGACCGTCGATAAATCCGAACGACAGTCCAGCGCGCAAACCGCACGACCAGGCAGCCATCCAGGTTGTACTGACCTTGTCATAAAGACATGTAGTAGACTTGAACGTGAAGTTTTCTTCGTAGTGAGAGGCTAAGTAGTGACGTTGAACTATCGTCTGTAGTTCTAGTTTGTTGCAACACAACTGTCAAAGAGTTGTTTCGATGGTTGCAGGTTGGTTATCTTGGCAGACGTCAAAGGTTGCCAGATGAAAGTATTGATCCTGTAGTATCACGTTGATGAATAAATTCGTTGTACATACAGCCGTCGGAGTTGTCAATTTATGTCACGTGTTTATTGTGTTTATTTAACTTGGAGTTCTTGATGCTATAAACTTGTGACATATGTGGGTTCGGAGGTGCCTTGATTATAGTTCAAACACTTTAATAATCAATGAAGTAACAAAGTGCTGATAGGTTTTAATTATTTAAAATTTGAGCTTGAAACAATAAATGTACGTACAAAGATATATAAAACAGATACAGGATTCGGTGAAAATGTTCAATAAAATGAGTAAATATTTACTTTAAAACTTAGCGACTTCTAAACCTAACTTTCTAGCTCTCTCTCTCGTCTCAAGCTAACACTCCGCCTTTTATATCTTTCTTTAGAATCAAGAACCGTGACATCTCAATACCCATCCTTGACTCCTTGACCCGTTTACATTTAATTTTCCCCTCAATTGTTTCTGTAATTTAACCTACGCCAATTATGTCTCCCTGCTGTAGCCTTGAATCAAGTTTTAATCGGCGTCCTTCTGGCATTAAAGCGCGAGCGCGCTGACCCGATTTGAGATAGGTACAATGTCCCATTCTGTGAACAACGAGGTGTCACTAGGAACTGTATTTTGTAATTTAAGCTATGTTAATTTTGTTTCCCTGCTGTAGTCTTGAACTAAGTTTTAATCTGTGTTTTTCTGGCATTTAAGCGTGGGTACGCTGACCTGATTTGAGATAGGTACAATGTCCTCATTTTGTAAACAATGAAGTGGCACTAGGGAGGTGACAGTCAACATAAAAATTTAATTGCACTTTCAACTGATGTCTAGCTCCTCGGCTAGGGAAAAATGGGGCATAAACCTCCACAATACCAACTGCCTAAATCCGATTTGGATACCTTTAATTACAATTAAAACATGAACCTCCATAATAGGTCTACTGCCTAACTCTGATTTGGATACCTTTAATTAAAGTATGAACCTCCATAATAGGTATACGACCTAACTCTGCTTTAGATACCTTAAATGAAAATGTAGACTTCATGCTATTTGTGAGACCCCTTGATCCCAATACAGACAAACATTAGATGCACCCCTTGCACCAATCCATTGTTATTCTTTGTCTACTTTGTCAAACGTAAGTAAGATATGAAACTGACCTGGTTTATAGCTTGTATGAGAGTCTCATCCCCTTTGTGTGAGGTCACTTCTATTGAGCCTAAAAATCGCATGCTAAACTTCCAATAGTCTTCATCATCATCTGCAAACAGAAATATAACATTTCGGTGAATGTCTGGCATCATAACGGTTGAATGGCTAGTCGTTTGTAACATTCAGAAGTTACATTCCGGGTCCCCAACGTTAAGACAGGCACAGTCTTACACAATTAGCTACTAAACAAAAGTAAGACTTCTTTAGATCAAACGATGGTACAGACTCTGACCAGTAGACTTCAGATGAACCTTTTTACAGCCCTAAAGATTTATTTGACATTTTAAAACGAACGTTTGGTATAAAAGGTTAAAAGAAGTTCTCAACAATTTTAACGGATGCCAGTCTCTGCTTTTTTTTTAAAACTAAATTTATCAAATTGTTTTTTTTCTGCTCTTTGCACTTAAAAAAATAAATGAAAATCTCTAATAAATAAAAAAAAAAACTGTAAAGAAATATGAATGTGAACAAAACATTCACAATATTAAACACGTAACAAAATCAACGGTAATAATTTACCTGACTCTTCCAAGAAGTTGAGGTCATTAGCATACATTGCAGGGAATATTCCTTTCTCTCCTGTCCGTAGATTGACCCCTGTACAACAATAAAAGGAGATTACATTATTTCCAAAGTAACACACAAATCTTTTAACATGCAATCAAATATAACTTTTGGAGATTAAAGTGGCATAAGATCTACTACAGTCTACTAAAATCAAAGTGAGCGGTGTAAAACTTGTCTAGGTTCGTAATGTCACAGACTAGATTGCTTCAATTCTTCAGTGTAACGTGTCCGGTCTAGGTCTTTCAGAAACGTATATGTCTTATGACAGCGTGCTGCCGGAGATATTAGATAAAGACAGAAAAGAACTTTTGCTTTACGAAACAAAATATTTTCCTCAAAGAGAAATCATGGCAATATTGAACACGCACTACAAACATCAAATATAACTTAATTTCAGTAGTAAAAGTAACGACATTGCGTTCTATGGGACAGTTGATGTGAAGGTCATCTGTTTCTCTGGCCCTCGGTTACAGAGGGTGTCAGCGTAACGACCAACTGACAAACTAATGTCAGATACCCAATAGAGCTGGCTGCTTTAAAGATCCAGAAAGTAGAATTCCTAGTCTTCACCACGATTCGAACCCTGGACCCCGGTTTGAAAGCCAAGCGCTTTACCACTCAGCCACCGCGCTTCCTATTTCAATACTAGATTCGTAAAATGAGAGACTAATGATGTTCTTGTACTTGAGAACGTTCGAGCCATCATCATCTCATTCTATAAACTCATTTCATAGTCAACATTTGAAACTGTTAGCCTCCTCCGTTCGCTTGTTCTACCTTTAACGTTCATGCGCTAGCGAAAGGGTGAGAGAAGGCTGTCAGAGACTTGGACAAAAGTAATGAATGTGACTATGTTAATTAGACATAAACAAATGGACAATCATTTGTCTAACTTGCAAGTAAATAGACGAGTTAATGAACGGATATATGAATTCCGTTTCTATTAGTAGACTATACAAGAAAACCATTCAAAAATACTTTTAAAAAAGCTTATATTAAGCGTAGTTGTATGAATCAGTTTCAAGAGTCTATGTTATTAAATTTGTAATAATAAATTGTACTTCTATTCTGTTATCAGCGGGTTATCAGTGGCGGTATAATAAAATATTATAGCATGACTCCGAGGCTCCTTTATGTTGGTCCCCCCCTGTACTTTGACTAAATTATATTGAGTTATTACCATTTCTCATTCTATTTAGTTCTTGCAATGCTTCATTCATGCAGATGTACATTCCACAGAGCTCTACATAATCAGGTTTTATTACCACTCCAGCTCATGATTTTTACATAGGACAGTGCGCAAAATATTTATGTGCGTCTATTTATTTATTTAACCCTTTACTTAATACAAAGAAACATTCCAGTCAAGGGCGGTCATTCGTGCTATAGCCGTGTTCAAAATAAAAAGACATAAGGCAAATTTAATTTTAAAATGCTGTGAAAAATTACAACAGTCAAACCAGAGTTTTATACGTACGTAAACTGTAAAATTCATAGGAAAATCTTTAGAGCCGTTTTCTAAGTTTCCATCCAGTTTCCACTCAACTTTTTCATTTTTGAGCCCATGAAGAATTGGCACGGTAAAAGAATGAATTTTTTAAAAAAGTGATTAAACAGGATGAGTCGTTTAACCCACAATGCACCAGCTACGGTTGCATGCATTCGAATAGGCACTACCAGCTACACATGATGGTCATAAGAGAAGTGCAAACAGGAAGTTTACTAATACTTTGGATTCACGAACATTCAAGTTTATGAAACAGAAGATTAGAGATTGAAAGGAAGTTAATTAGAAATAAACTTCATTTATTTCCAGTTGGAGATGTTTCTCTTTAAAATCTATAAAAGGGGTGACAATAAGTTTAAAGTTTCATGTTAAATACTTGTATAAATTTATTATTGAAATTAAGTAATATTTTGTGATAATAGTATGCGTTCAATCTTTTCGTAATGCTTGCAGAATTAAATTATTTTATTTCGTAAAGTGGATTTAGGTTATTGACCACCCTATCCAATTGATAGTCACAGTGGATATAGACTTACCTTCACACCAGAGATCGTCACACTCTTTAATGACATGCAGGGGGTCACCTATACCGATGTTGATCTCATCCTTGTGTCGAGGTATGAACCTGTGGAGACCTCTGTGAGTCACTTCCAACTCTTTCGTGCTCGTCACTTTATTTACACTGCTCCTTTTTTGGTCGCTAGATGAACCTGTCATAAAGACATCTTTCTATTAGTGATAGTTTTGTTCTGCGATACAACAACAGGTTATGCAGTAAAGGTTTTGGGAATTCAAAATTCCTTTCCAAGCAATAAGCAAAACGTAAAAGAGGTTTAAAGTAAAAAATAAAGTTAAGTTCCCCTTTCAGACTTTGATATGGTGTTAAGGTCATCTGTTTCAATGGCCAACGGTTAACGAGCAGGGTGTGAGATGGCTAGCACAACGACCAACCTCCTTTACTTTTCCCAACTTAAGTCAGGTACCCATTAGAGTGGGTGGATTCAGGAGCGCCTTAAAATCTCGAAATTCAAAAAAGCCCAGTTTTCATCGAGATTCGAACCCAGGACCCCAGGTTTTGAAGCCAAGTGCTTAACCACTTAATCATCGCGTACCCAAAAGAGGTTTAAATATATGAAATAAACAAAGATAGTTAAGAAAACATATTAGAGAATATCCTAAAATACCATTTGTTCTTAAGGTCTTCTATTGCCAAGACAGAAGGCAAAATGAATCATCGGAGACATATAATAGATGGACGTCTGAACTTTTTTCTTCAAAAGTTGTTTTTTTTTCAAACTAGTTTTATATTGGTGTCAGAAAACAAAACTATTGAAGAGAAAACAGTTCGCTCAAGAGCAGAGCTGAATTCTTATTTTTAAATTGCTACATTGTTTCGAAGACATCACGTGGTCCAGGCCTTACATTTGATTGGTGTTGAAGTAATAACTTTATGTTGTCGTATAGAAGTGTTGGTACCGGAAGATGTTCTAGAGGTGTCATAGCTGACGTCATCAACTGTGGACCTGGACGTACAAGATGAGCTCCTTGACCTGGTCAAGGGAACAAACACAATGGCACACGATGTTAGCTAGTTATAACAACGGGGATATCAATGAGAACTGATGGATACAAAAGCTTTGAAAAGTAATTAGTGAGTACAGGGGATAACATGGTGAATTACATTGTAACTAAAAGATTGTTGCAAAGTGTGAGGCCAAAACATTCTTTAGAAAATGTGAGCTCCTTTTTTACAACAATTATGTCCAGTTGTTATAACATTTGAATGTGTGTTGTTGACCCGCCTTTCAACCAGGACACATTGTTTTGATATATAATAAAAAAAATGATTATATTATATTAAAAGATAAAACAAAGAGTTATCGGAAAGGATTTTCTAGTTGATATGCAAATTTTTTTCTAAGCGTTTAAATAAATATGGACCGTCTTTCCCTTTCGCTTGGACTAACTAGGTCCAGCCTGGTCTGGTTTGGGTTATTGTCACCTCGGGGACAGAGTGACAGAGAAATCAATACAAGGGAATGTATTTCCTAATGGTCTCTCAGACACTCTCTCAAGGGAACAGGAAATGGCCTCGAATTTCTTTTCGAATTTCTTTATAGAAACAAAACAAACAAAAACAAAACAAAAACAAAAAAAACAAATCTATTTATCTTTGTAGAAATTGCATAACAATTTTTTAAAACTTAGATTACGAAAGAAAATAGAGATCTGTAAATTATAACTATCTAACACTTATGTAAACTTTAAGAGCAATGATACATTTTTTTCCGAAATGCTTAAATATTGTGTGCGTGTGTGTGATTTTATTATAGATGCATTCACCCAGTCAATAATTTCGTTATAAATACACATCAGACTATTTCTTAGTGCTCAAACTATTGGTCACTATCTAAACAAGAAACAATCCATTTATCTCCCAGTCAATCCCCTATGTATAAATTGAACAATGGATTAGTTCATCTATCTATCAATCTGTCTATCCATAGATACCAAGTTTATCCATAGATAAAACATGGTTAGATAAATTGCACTTAGAACCCTTATTAAAAAAAGATCAACTAAGGATTTGAAAACTATTTAGGTCACAAGATTCGCTGGACTGGAATTCTCAAAGAACAAATTCACAAGACCTAATTCGCCCTGAAAGATGTTGTCATTAGCCAAGTTTACACATTTAATGACGTATGCCGACGACGCCTACTCGGGTCTACAAGTAAATGCAGACAAGAAATGATGGAGAGCCTAGTTAGAGTGGCATCCAAAATTGGCATAAACATAAACTCACTCCGTCTGTCTGTCTGTCTGGTACACATTTTGAGCCGCGCATTATTTACAAAATATCAGATGAAGATTTTTCAGACTTTTCTGATAAGCCCAACAGCTATCCACATTAACATAGCCTGACACAATTATCTAGCCGCGATGTGCATCAACCGTGACGGTGGTTAATGGTTAAGATTTCCGAGTATATTGTAACCAATGTAAGATACGTGTATTGCTTCTCAAATAATTTTAACTCAAAGAACCCACCGCCTTTATTTCAGGTTGATGACTGTTTGATAGCTTCTTGTAGCATGCGTCCAGCTTTCCCCTGGCTTTTCTGATAGGGTTTTGAAAGAACTTAACACAAAAAGTGTGCATTTTACAATTCATTTTCTCAATAGCTAAGATTTTCATTAACACATTTCCAAAAAAGGAACAGGAGATAATCTCGGATTTCTAGACCTAAAAAGGAATATCCATCTTTGACCTAGATAACAACAGTTCTGGCAGCCTTCCACTGCTGTATTGATTATGGGAAGCTGGCACTGCGCGAGTCCAAGCGCAGACAATGTAGCAGAAGTGAGATTGTAGCTGGTACGGAGAGTGTAACAATAACTAGAATATTGACTTTTGAGATTATCTCCCATTCACAAGAGACGTCACAGAAACATGAGCAGAACAAAATATCTGGGTCTTGTTATAGGATAAAAGCATTCGATTAAATGTCAGGAATTTATATAGGTATAATTATAATAGTATAATATGTAGTAGATAAATATTTCTTTAACTTAAAATTTTGGTCCTTTTTAATTGCATAGTATTGAAAAAAATATTTAAAATATGAAAACTATTATAGTCCTACTTAATTATTTAATATGACTCTTCATTTATCCGTATCTCAAGTGGCCAGATCAAATCGGTATACATAAATTTGAAGACAAAACCAAGGCAAAGAAAATTTGATAAATAAACTATCTTTGATAAATATCAAGCTCTTTGGTGTATTCGGGGTAAACATTTCGGAATTATTGAAAAACTTTATACTTAAAAAAAACATAAGATTCGAATGTAAACAAAGAGCAGATAACCGAGGTTAACATTTAGTATGAACATCCGCAATTAAAACTAGTTTCTGTTTATAATGACTTGAAAAACTTTTTATAGAGCTAGCGTAAAGGATACCTCAAAGCCTTTCGTAACCGTATACTGTCATTGCTAAACGCTAAGTAAGCAGATAAGCCAAAACAAATGGCAATTGAGTTAATGATTGTGAATGTCTTACCTGGCTGTAGCAAACTGAAATCTGCTGGTGTCAAACAGGTGACCTGCAATTTCTTACCTGGCTGTATCAAACAGAAATCTGCTGGTGTCAAAAAGGTGACCTGCAATTTCTTACCTGGCTGTAGCAAACAGAAATCTGCTGGTGTCAAACAGGTGACCTGCAATGTCTTACCTGGCTGTAGCAAACAGAAATCTGCTGGTGTCAAACAGGTGACATGCAATGTCTTACCTGGCTGTAGCAAACAGAAATCTGCTGGTATCAAACAGGTGACCTGAATGTCTTACCTGGCTGTAGCAAACAGAAATCTGATGGTATCAAACAGGCGACTTGAATGTCTTTCCTGGCTGTAGCAAACAGAAATCTGCTGGTGTCAAACAGGTGACCTGCAATGTCTTACCTGGCTGTAGCAAACAGAAATCTGCTGGTGTCAAACAGGTGACATGAAATGTCTTACCTGGCTGTAGCAAACAGAAATCTGCTGGTATCAAACAGGTGACATGAAATGTCTTACCTGGCTGTAGCAAACAGAAATCTGCTGGTGTCAAACAGGTGACCTGCAATGTCTTACCTGGCTGTAGCAAACAGAAATCTGCTGGTATCAAACAGGTGACCTGCAATGTCTTACCTGGCTGTAGCAAACAGAAATCTGCTGGTATCAAACAGGTGACCTGCAATGTCTTACCTGGCTGTAGCAAACAGAAATCTGCTGGTATCAAACAGGTGACCTGCAATGTCTTACCTGGCTGTAGCAAACAGAAATCTGCTGGTATCAAACAGGTGACCTGCAATGTCTTACCTGGCTGTAGCAAACAGAAATCTGCTGGTATCAAACAGGTGACCTGCAATGTCTTACCTGGCTGTAGCAAACAGAAATCTGCTGGTATCAAACAGGTGACCTGCAATGTCTTACCTGGCTGTAGCAAACAGAAATCTGCTGGTATCAAACAGGTGACCTGCAATGTCTTACCTGGCTGTAGCAAACAGAAATCTGCTGGTATCAAACAGGTGACCTGCAATGTCTTACCTGGCTGTAGCAAACAGAAATCTGCTGGTATCAAACAGGTGACCTGCAATGTCTTACCTGGCTGTAGCAAACAGAAATCTGCTGGTATCAAACAGGTGACCTGCAATGTCTTACCTGGCTGTAGCAAACAGAAATCTGCTGGTATTAAACAGGTGACCTGAATGTCTTACCTGGCTGTAGCAAACAGAAATCTGCTGGTATTAAACAGGTGACCTGCAATGTCTTACCTGGCTGTAGCAAACAGAAATCTGCTGGTATCAAACAGGTGACCTGCAATGTCTTACCTGGCTGTAGCAAACAGAAATCTGCTGGTATTAAACAGGTGACCTGAATGTCTTACCTGGCTGTAGCAAACAGAAATCTGCTGGTATTAAACAGGTGACATGCAATGTCTTACCTGGCTGTAGCAAACAGAAATCTGCTGGTATCAAACAGGTGACCTGCAATGTCTTACCCGGCTGTAGCAAACAGAAATCTGCTGGTATCAAACAGGTGACCTGCAATGTCTTACCTGGCTGTAGCAAACAGAAATCTGCTGGTATCAAACAGGTGACCTGCAATGTCTTACCTGGCTGTAGCAAACAGAAATCTGCTGGTATCAAACAGGTGACCTGCAATGTCTTACCTGGCTGTAGCAAACAGAAATCTGCTGGTATTAAACAGGTGACCTGAATGTCTTACCTGGCTGTAGCAAACAGAAATCTGCTGGTATTAAACAGGTGACCTGCAATGTCTTACCTGGCTGTAGCAAACAGAAATCTGCTGGTATCAAACAGGTGACCTGCAATGTCTTACCTGGCTGTAGCAAACAGAAATCTGCTGGTATTAAACAGGTGACCTGCAATGTCTTACCTGGCTGTAGCAAACAGAAATCTGCTGGTATCAAACAGGTGACCTGCAATGTCTTACCTGGCTGTAGCAAACAGAAATCTGCTGGTATCAAACAGGTGACCTGCAATGTCTTACCTGGCTGTAGCAAACAGAAATCTGCTGGTATCAAACAGGTGACCTGCAATGTCTTACCTGGCTGTAGCAAACAGAAATCTGCTGGTATCAAACAGGTGACCTGCATGTTTCAGGATGAAGGGGTAAGGGAACGGTAACTGTTTTTCTTGCGGGTCCACGTCTGTCTTTGTATGACCATCGGCCACCAGGACGTCGTGGATTTCCTCAGCGATTGATTTCGTCATTTCGTCGGATATGACGTCAGCTAATGAAGAACAATTGATATTATGTATTAGCAATCAGTGTTCTTGTGTAATAGGAATAGAGTCTTTATTATATCTACCAATATGTAATTACAGTCAAAGAATGAAATTGAATGAAATTTTGGTTGTACATGCATCTCTATTTATACAGTTGTCTTCATAAAGGAACAAAAGTTAAAAAACCCATAAAGATCCTTTTTAATTAAATTCATTTAAACTCTTCATTACCAATTGTGCATTGGGCAATATTTCTGTGAGTGACATGACTTGTATAAACAACTTGTATGAACGACAGGACTGGTCTGAGTAGATTCTCAATAAATTTAGACATCTTTTAACTAGAACTTAATCACTTCGAAATTAAAATGCTATTCTAATTAGTCATACCACAATTTTTTACCTAAACCAGGGGTCGGCAACCTTTTGAGTCGGAAGAGCCAAAAATTACAGTTTGCTAAATTTCAACGTTTTTAAAGAGCCACAAGTTTGTTTCTTCCCAACAATAAATAGTGCACGCATAAATATTTTTGTTATAAAAAGAAAGAAAAAATAAAAAATATATTTTTATTTTTATTAAATAGTATTTTTGACAACAACTTAGATTATATATATATATATATATATATATATAACTTTACATACAACACTACCTTGTACTTCAGTAACTAACTATTATATAAGCAAATTCAGTGGGAGCGATGGCTTTGGTTTTGGCAAGCTTGGATAAATTTGGTTCATAATTTGTTTTTAGTTTCAAACACGACTCTAAATTTTAATTTGTTAGTTGGATTCTTACTTTACTTTTCATGCAAGAGAACGCTTGCTCGCACGATCCGAAGATAGTCGGCCTTCCAAATGTCAAATGAAAAATGAAGTAATTGACCGCTCTGAATATCTTCTGCAAAGAGAATTAATTTTTCCTCTAAACAAACCAAATCTTCTACCAAAACATAGCCTGGGTTTTACTTTCCTTGAGGTTTTTAGATTCAGCTCATTTAATTTCGCTGTTGTTTGTTTAAAAAAATGTTTGTTTTACATATTTCGGATGTTCCTTCAGAGTTGAAGATAGTTTACTTCCTAGTCCAAACCTTCCGCAGGACGACGGGGGATGGGAGCGGGCAGGGTTTGAACCCTCGACCGTCGATAAATCCGAACGACAGTCCAGCGCGCAAACCGCACGACCTGGCAGCTGTTATATCCATCATAATGCAAAACGCTTGCAACCATTGGTCGTTCTCTAATTCAGAGTGATTAACGCCTTTATCAGTTAGGAATGTATTAATTCATATAAGCACAAAGCAACATCGTACCTTTGGAAAGTCATCACACTTTATTGTAAAGAAGGAGGTCGGAATACTGAGTCTCCATTTCGTTGAAGAATTCTTTAAACTGACGATGGAAGAACGCTTTTGACATGATGCTGCTAAAAATCTTGATAGCCAAGTTCACGATCTCAACTATTTCGGCCCCAAATGTTTGGACACAAAGTGCTTCTTGGTGTATTATGCAGTGAAACGTAAGAATTTAGTGGTTTATTTTGCGCCAAGGATTCGTAGTTGTCCCTTTATTTTTTCCCTTCATCCATCTGGCTTCATCTGTTGCCATTGAAACGATTTTATTTATATTGATTATATTGTATTCAAGGTATTTTTGCAGGACATAGCTGTATCTTCTCCTATAGTCTGTCACGAGAACGGTAGCAATCCTAGAAGTTCTTCTTTTGGAAGACATATATCTGACAAAAAGGCCAATTAATGCCGTGTCTTTTTTGTCTCAAGACTCGTAAAATCAAGTGATTAAGCAGAAGAAAGTTGAATATCTTCCACCTGCAAATATGTTACATTTAAAGACACGAGGGAGGGGTGCGCTGAAATACACGTGGCTGAGAGATAGAATTATTGCCTAATCCTCGTTAATCGAATCAGAAAGATTTTCAAATGTTTTTTTTTTTCGATAAAATGAATAATATTTGCGTATGGAACTAAAGAGCCGCAGCTTAACATCCAAAGAGCCGCATGTGGCTCGCGAGTCGCAGGTTGCCGACCCCTGACCTAAACAACTATTTTTGGAAGTTATCTCCCTTCTAGCTCGGTAAGCACTAATGAAAGTGTGTGTGTGTGTGTGTGCGCGCGTGTAACTTACCGTGGACAGATTGTATGATACTCTTGGCCAACTCACTCTCACCAATGTCACCATAGTATGAAGTAATCAGAGACGGCTCAATCTGCAGGACAGATCATGACAGTGATATGTGGCAAGAGTTGACATTATACAAAATATTAAGTGAATTATTTTTATCAGGCGCCAGGTTCAACAAAAAGACTTATTATATGATCTTCAAGTGAACTATGTCATTATATATATAATAATTTTATGTTTATAATAATTTTTCAAACGATTCTTTTATCTTTTAGTTCATTAGTGTCACGAACTTAAAGCTGAAAAAAAACCTGCTTCTTTAAGAGAATTCAATCTGAAACTGCAATGAATCAATACAATACAATACAATACAATACTCTCTCTCTCTCTCTCTCTCTCTCTATCTTTCTCTCTGTGAAAGATAATTTCGTGATGCCCTGTCCTGTCCTGCTTCTTTAAGAGAATTCAATCTGAAACTGCAATGAATCAATACAATACAATACAATACAATACTCTCTCTCTCTCTCTCTCTCTCTCTCTCTCTCTCTATCTTTCTCTCTGTGAAAGATAATTTCGTGATGCCCTGTCCTAGTTGAAAGTGTTACAGTTTACAATGTGATAGTAATTTGATTAGTTCTTGAACAGAAGAAAAATGTTTCTAAAGAGTTCTAGCCCAAACAACATCGACATTAAAAACAGAAGTAAGAAAAACAATAGCATTAACAAAAGAAACAACAACATTAACATCAGGAACCACAACATCTTTAACAACACAAACAACAACATAGCAACACAAACAACAACAATAACAACAGAAACAACAACACAAACAATAGCACCTTTAACAACACAAGGAACAGCAACATTAACAAAATAGAAGCAACAATAACATGTACAAAATAATAAAACAAAATGTACAGCACCGCCAGTAACAAAACCATGTACGACACCAGCTGCAGCAAATGTTTGTGTAGAGAAATAAGGAGAGGGGGTACATTTTTGTTGTGTCGTTTTTTTTTGTCGTGAATGTCTCAGCTGTCATTCTTTCACAAGATCAGATATTTTACAATGTGTGTGTTTATGGACTGTTTCTGATGTAACCATGAGAAAAATAGGGCGGATGTTTCTGGTTGTGTATGCCCCCGATGCCGCCACTGTCAGATAGCGCTGAAACAGTGGCGCATGTCTTGTACGAGTGTCCCCAGCTCCGCGAGCTAAGGGGGGTCCTGTCTGTGCAGTCACTAGACCTGTATGGTAGCTATGAGGCACTACGCCGGACGGCTAAGTTTCTTGCCAGAGCACTACGGGAGGACTAGTCCTTCCTGCTCTGTTTTTTCAATAGGAGTTCATCTCAGGTTGTGTATGCCCCTCGCACTGCGGCGTGGGGGGTAACGAGGAGGCTGATGCTCTAGCACGAAAAGGAGCGCTGGCTGTGCCCACTTTCGTAGCCCCAAGTACGTTTAACCAAGCTACGACATTAATCCGAGAGTGGGTACATGACAAGTCGTTGAAATCCTGGGATGGCTCCAACAAAGCCCGTGGAGTCTTTCAGCATTTGCGTCGCCCGGACCGCTACGATCCATGGTGGAGGCTAAAAAGGTCGGAACAATCTATCATTACGCAGTGTAGAACGGGGCACTGCCCTGTTGGTGCTTACTTTGCCCGGTTTCGGCCAAATTTTGATGCCCGTTGCCGACACTGTGGAGAGTCGGTGGAAACAGTGACGCTTCTCTTGCAAGAGTGTCCGCAGCTCCGAGAGCTGCGGGGTAGTTTGTCTGCAGAGTCACTTGACCTGTATGGGAGCTTAAAGGCACTACTCCTAACAGCAGAGTTTCTCGCCAAGGTTCTACGAGAAGGACTGATCCTTCCAGCCTTGCCACCAATTGGAGTTCATCTCAGGTTGTGTATGCCGAATGGATTCTGATGAAATCATGACGTTGTCTGACGTAGATCAAGTTAATAATGACTGGTGAGAAGGGGGAGACAAGCAAGAGACGTGAGACAAAAAGACGTGTCATTTTCATGATTTGTATCTTACAGTATTATTTCAGTTGTTTTTCTAAATTCACTTTCAAATTGAATTTGTGTACATTTATAAAAAAAAGTTTTTATTCAGTTTTATTTCACAAGAAGCTTGTTTATGTTTATTTTGTGGGTCTACATCGGTTTACTTCCACTAGCTGTTTGGAGCTACAAACCAACGACCGGGCATTTACAGTCCACTTCTTTCGATTTACTTCGATACTTATTCTCTCACCTTTCAGGTTTTGTGACCAACTGTTCGGGGTGCCACAAATATTACATTTACCAGCTTCCTCGATGACAATCCTGTGCTTCTCCTTGACTTGGTCCCTTCCTTTGACTTACTGTTCTTTCTTCTTCCCTGTACGATTGAGGAGAAACTGAGTCCTGAAGACACTGAATCCTGGGTATACCAATTAGATTGCGTTGATGTTTTCACTTGAGTTTAGTCGTTGAGTAGAGTTGACCATGGAACATATTACCTAGTAGGGCCTCTGTAGTTTTATCTCATAAATATGCGTGTGGAGCAGTTCTATTGACAGCTCCATGAAGCTGCTAATCGATTGTTTTGAGTAGTAGTGAGTAACTTTCTAACGTTTGTTCTTAAATTCTTTAGACAGTGAACATTGATTGACATCATTTCCATTAACATTTCAATCGTTAGTTATATCATTTCAATACATTTCCTTAGAGCTTTGACTTTCTAGTCCAGTCGTTATCTTTTTGTTCTCCTGACATTGTCTACAAACTCAGTTGTTCGATTGTTATAGCCACACAATAAAATGTGCAAATGTTGCAAAGACGTAGATATGTAGCATTGGAACAGTTTCCCAAGCAACTATTTCACCTTGACCTTAAACTATCCCTTAGTATGTTGAGCCGTTGGGGCACCACACATGATCTGTCGACCTCTTTCTCTGTTCCTTTCTGTCTTTTTGGCAAGGATAGAATTTCATTCAATGTCAGGCCTGTCCTTTCTTTTATATGCTGTCTTCCCATCACATTCTCTTCTTCATTTTCCTGGGAATGTTCCCTAAAGGAAAGTCTTTGTGACCTCTGAGTTGACGTTTGCGTTCTGTAACTATTTAGTTCATATTTTGTCTGTCTTAAAGCCCTATTTTACATTCTTTATAGACAAATAAAATATTTGTCTGAGCTTTAGTTGGAAACCTGTGACGACTTCCTCGATTATCTAACTTGAAGTTACATTCAGCCAGGAGTTGAATGTTATAATAAATGATAAGTGAAATGCAAATTACGTAGAAACTACTTACAAATTTATCGCTTAGAAAACTATAATTTTTAATTAGAGTGTTTAAAGTGTGGACGAAATCTTCTCTGTTCTTGTAGATTAAAAAAAAAAATTTAATACATAAATACAAAAAAATACATCGAAAAAAGAAACCCCATAAAAACAGAATCAAGTTTTAATGTAACTTTTATGACATACAATGAGAAGATAGCTTGGAAATTTGACTGTACTTAAAACAAAAACAATAACAACAATAAAATGTGTTTTTAGATGCTAGTAGGATATTTCTCCAAATGACTACTGTGTTTCATTGATAACCTTTTGTTCAGATCAAGGACAGAAATACTTTGTTGTCATACATTGAAATGTCACTGACTGGAGGGCGATAGACAAAATGTGTTGTCACGTTATTTGGACAAGTGTCTTTTACTTTCTCCCAACTTTGTGAAGTTTTTTTTTCCGCTACTCGTACAATCCTTGTACGGGGCGAGAGTTGTGCCTTGTAGTGTTGTTTTAAATGGTTTGCTACGTCACACAGTCCGGTGACATTTATTGGTCATTCTTTGTCATGAGGCAGTTCACCCTCTGAAGTTGGTTGAAACGGACGGTGTGTTAGTCCGTAAAAAATTATTAATGTAATTAAGTACTAGTTCCTATTCGGTAGGATTTTTAGACCCCTGTTAAGGGTGAGTGACTTCGTCTGTGATATCTTTGATTATTTATATGTTGTATGAGGTTGTCACTATTTCCAGTTTTGGAGTAGAAGTTGAGTTTTGTTTTTATTTTGTTTATAGGGTGCCAGTGTTGGATTTGTATTTACTGAACTCGATTCTTTGTTAATGGTGGCGTCGCTTATCTTCTCGGAAGTATCTATTACAGTCTTGAGTGTCTTTGTCAGATTGGCGATTATTGACCGCGTTGAGTGTCAGTGGCCGTTACACAGCAGTTCGTGCCAGTTGGGGATCAGTTGAGGCCTTACTCTATCATTGCCGATGTTGACAGTATTGTGACGTCAGTCGGTCAGCGTCTGGTTGACTATGAAACCATGGTGACAATTTGGTAGCAGTAGCAAGGTGCTAATGTGTAATTATTGAATATACCTATATCTATATATCTCTCTCTCTATATATATATATATACTATTATCTGTTTCAACATTCTATCATTCTTATTGTACATATACATATATCAGTATAGTACAATTAAATTCATAATTTTGTTATTTAAATCATCCACATTGTTGGTTACTATATGTACGACTGTGTGTGTGAATGATGTTCTTGTCAGGTTGAACCTCGGTACCTTAAGTTTGTTAAGCTATTGAACAACTTAAATAACTCCTAAACCTGACTTGGTGTTCAACGCCATGTGAGCCCATTGTTACATATATTTTTAACAATAATAAGACCATCTTCATCACAAACTTACTTGTTTGTCAAAGACATCTACATCTTCATCACAAACTTACTTTTTGTTTGTCAAAGACATCTACATCTTCATCACAAACTTACTTTTTGTTTATCAAAGACATCTACATCTTCACCACAAACTTACTTTTTGTTTATCAAAGACATCTACATCTTCATCACAAACTTACTTGTTTGTCAAAGACATCTACATCTTCATCACAAACTTACTTTTTGTTTATCAAAGACATCTACATCTTCATCACAAACTTACTTGTTTGTCAAAGACATCTACATCTTCATCACAAACTTACTTGTTTGTCAAAGACATCTACATCTTCATCACAAACTTACTTGTTTATCAAAGACATCTTTATCTTCACCACAAACTTACTTTTTGTTTATCAAAGACATCTACATCTTCACCACAAACTTACTTGTTTGTCAAAGACATCTACATCTTCACCAAAAACTTACTTTTTGTTTATCAAAGACATCTACATCTTCATCACAAACTTACTTTTTGTTTATCAAAGACATCTACATCTTCATCACAAACTTACTTGTTTATCAAAGACATCTACATCTTCACCACAAACTTACTTTTTGTTTATCAAAGACATCTACATCTTCATCACAAACTTACTTGTTTGTCAAAGACATCAACATCTTCACCACAAACTTACTTTTTGTTTATCAAAGATATCTACATCTTCATCACAAACTTACTTGTTTATCAAAGACATCTACATCTTCATCACAATCGATTGGAAGTTCCTCAGGAGCTTCTGGCATCACAACATCCTCGAAGTTGTCTAGACTCTCGTCCACGTCCTCGAACTCTCCAGACTCTTCACTTCCCTTCTCGTAGCCCTCGTCCCCGCCTTCATGCAGGCAGCGTCTCTTTGGGGGGATGCTTCCATCGTTGGAGTCGTACAAAGACTGCTCCTCGCACTCGTCCTCACAACACTTTGAAGCACGTCTTTTGCAAACTTCCAGGCCGGGAACGTCCTCCAGGCTGCTGGAGAGCTCCGCGTCTGAATACTGATTGAGCCTGCGCTCGATGGGGGCGCTAGTCTGGGACAAGTTCATCTGGGTCTCCTCCTCCCAAGTGTCATCGAACTCTTCTTTGTAGTCGTTGCCTTCTTCTTCCACGAACCTCTTGAACTCAGAGTCCAAGGGCACCTTGTGGAAGTTCTCACCATAAGTCTCGCCGTTTAGGACGTGCTCTTGGTTGTAAATGTCCTTGGCGGTTTTGTCCGGCGTATTCTGGCGGGAATACCAGCTGCAGCTGCTGTGGTTGTGTTGCCGGTGTTGGGACCGCGAATGCTGATGTCTGTTCAGGTTGAAGTCCAAGCTGGATGCCGTGTTGTCTTGCGTGGTGTTGCTGTTGGACGTCTTGTAAAAGTTCTGGTTTTTCCTTGTTATGGTGTCCAGCGTTGGGCCGTTGCCGTTGTCCAAATCGTTGGCGGTGTCATCTTTTCCATCAATGTCAGTATAATCAGTGTCATCATCATCATCATCATCAAAACCGGGTGAAATGTCAACAACAAGTCTGAAATGAAAAATATTTGACGTCAACACAAGAAAAATAATATAAAGACAAAAACATGCTTTCCTTTGCTCGTAAAAATATTGATTTATTTGACTGACATTCGTCTCTCTATCTCTATTTACATCTTGCTTTATCTTTGCAAAACTTTTCTATAGATATTTGTCAAAAACAGAAATATTATCGAAAATCCGATTTCAGAATCGCATTAATCATGCTCGAAATCGGTACAACGCTACTTTTGACTTTATTGTTTGTGAAATAAAGTATGCTATTTTTATGCACATGGATGAAAACCATTTCGGTAACAAGGTTGAAAAGAAATTTTTGGTGTCTCAGGCTCTTATAGCACAGATGGAGTATCATACCATTAAAATTTACTATCATCCGTATAATGTTGAAATGATATGTAGAGGCTACTTATTGTCCTCTAAAAGCGCATTACTTTGTTTTACGAACATATATAGGTAAAAACAGGTTTTAAAACAATATCAATCAATAGGAAGTATATATGATAATATTTAGTATAATAGGATATATAATGAAATCTAATCGCGACCCTAAAAATATTATAAACGAAGTCCTACAAAAATTCTTATTTGTATTATGAAATGTCTGTTGTTGTGATCTTGTGTATGAAGTAATATTGAAGTACATATAGGGCATTTAAAAGTGTTAAGTAACTCTATTGGTTATATGCTGCAACAAAGCCCATTACTTTAAAAATATTATTTGTTAATATGTAATATTTTTTTAGTCAATGAACTGATGAATAGTAAATACAAACTGTTGGACTTCAATTGAGCAAACACAATGATGGACCAATCGCTGGATTGAACTTTGAATGAACTGAATGAAACTACAAACAATATTTGTGTATATATGAATAAATTAACAAACCTCAATGTTACGTCCGAGCAAAGGGGTCTGTGTAATTTCATCATGTTGTGCTAATCTTCGTTGGAATCCTGTAACAGAATTCACTCAAATGTCCACGTCTGATGATGCCATTGAAAATGACCGAACATCAATTCCAAGCGTTCCTTGAGTTTCGATTTTAATACTTCATGTCTTGACCGTTAGTTCCTGAAGCCGTCTTGTTCACCACCATTTTGAACACCATTATCATAACATGAGTTGTGACATCACTTCCAGTTTGAACCAATCAGATTTCATTTTGTGAACAGTCCGTTTAATGGCAAGACAAATTTGTTGTTGATATGCGAATAGTAGGAACTTTTGTTTGTTGAAAATTAAGAACATACCCATTTTTCATGGAAATCTTTATAAATTCTTGAACTATCTATAAAATTTGATACGATTGCCATGAGTTAGCTACTTATAGTTTGTCATAATCTTGTCTGTCCTGCTAACTAAAAATGTAAATTAAATTGCATTTATTGATAGGTTTTCTTGGCTACGTCGCATAACCCGATTCTCACTCTGTCTATTGGGAAGAAACAGTTTTTGTATGAATTTGTCCTAGTATACTGAATAATATAAGAAATGTGGGCTGTTAAAAGTTATAATTACACTTTTATTTCTATTTTTCAATTTTATATTAACTCATTTTCATAGAGCCAAAATTTAAAATAAATAAAGAACTGATTGTATAACAGACTAGAGGAAGTAGTGTAATTTATGTTAATGTAACATCGCACAAAAACTGAAACTAGTCTGGAGCACTGTAGATGGGATAGTCATGGGTTGTGGTTCTTTATTTGGCAACTACCCAATGCTTACATCTCTCTTACTTACGACTATAATAAACATGTTCATTCCTACTCAACATGTGAACAATAGTACATAACTCAGTCAATACAAGCCATGTAAGACTAAGACATACTTTTTAAAATAATAATTAAAAGTCATAATTGAATGCAACGGATACTTTCAGTTTAGAAGAAACAGAAATAGATCAATCAGACTTCATCAGACCAATGGTTTGACTGTAAATGTGTTGAGATGTATTATTGAAAGTGCATTAAAATCAACTTGCTAATAACAGAGTGATGGCTAGACGAAGATGTGAGTTCCAGAACTCTAGGCTGCGTGGGTCGTGTGTTGAGTTTCGCAGATATTGTGAAGCAGGACGGACTGATCGATATGGAGAATTGCCTGAACTGATCGATAAAAACAGCTGATGTTTTGTTTGTGCCTCCCTCCTCCATCCTCCTCTCTCCCTTTTCTTTCTCTCTTCTTATCTCCCCTTCCCACTAACTCATCTGTTGTTCTCATTTCCTACAGCCAATCCTTTTGTTAAGTCGCTCTTCAGTTTATGAAGTTTTAATCCTTTGAGACATTTTATCCAGTTATCTAGGTGTCTCAAAGATTAACTTTGACATATCATTACCATCATGAGAAGAATGTCTGCTGGAATCAAAACTCAAATCGACTTCGTTTCGTTTTGAAGAAAACATTTTCTCCTAGTACCTTAAATTGTTTCAAAGTCTAGTCTAGATGTTTTTTTAAGTTTAAGTAAAAATCTGCTCTTGCAAAGTTTTTTATCTATTGTTACGTATCTAGGCGTTGTTTTTTTTTTCTTTTCTTTCTTTGACCTGTTGCGGTCAAGAGACGGGTAGGTTGTCTGCCCCTTGTGTAATAAGTTTTTTTTTTCTTTTTTATTCGTCAAGCCACACAGACAGTGACCGGTCCTTGACCTGTGTGTGTACTTCTGGTTGAAAGGAGGGTGTTTTTTTTTCTGTCTCTTTGAAGAGCGTTCTAGACCTGGGTGTTGATGACTTTCTAGAAATTACGAGAGATCGACGCGCGGTAGATTATATAAGACCGCTCGCGTAACGTTGACAGAGAGACATACGGAGACAGCCGTGAGACAGAATAGCGGAGACATTGCGCGACCCGTGCGTGGTATACCACTTGTTCGTGTAAGTTTTTTTTATTCAAGGCCTTGCTTGTATTTGTAATTACATTTACAAACTCTTGTATTGTAATATTTTTACATGCCATTTTTGTAAAAGGGTTTTGGTCAACACATCAATTCTGTATTGAGTAAATGTTTATTTTTTCTTTCTTGTAACTTTATATTTGATTAAACATTAAGTTGATAGTTTACCTTCCGATTTCTTGTGTCATTTTTTTTTTGTTATTCATTGTAAGTCTTTGATTAAATTCAGACTTAAGATAAGTGACACAACTCCTTTTCTATTGTCACGTTCCCCTAGGCAAGCCATTTAAAAGTAGAATTCAATTCGTAATACGTGACAAAAGAAGTTTGAGGGCTTTCGTCCCGGATATTTTTCTGAACCTATTTTCGTCTTACTTGAGTAATTTTGTAAAGGCGAAGTTGATTTTAACAAAATTTTTTTTTGTGTCAAAGAGTCGGAAGTAAAGTATCAATAGTATTGACCAAACTCTCTTAAGGTTTTTTGTTGTACTGATTTTGTACTGTATATTTACATTGTATACATTTTTTGCTTGTAATAGTTGTTAGTTAGTCATGGATATTCAGGTTTTTCTTGCAAATCCCTCTGTGGAAGAGCTTGATGCTTTTACTAGGAAGGAACTGGTCCTTATTTCTAAACATTTAGGGTTAAAGATAAAATCGAATGCCCTTAAACAAGAAATCAGAGATAACATTGTAATCCATTATGTAGACGAGGAAGTGTTTTCTGAAGACCTTTTAGAAACCCTTAGACCCGATGAGGGTAAATCAGATTTAGAACTTCAGATAAAATTAAAACAAATGGAAATAGAAGCCCAGTTAGCTTTAAAAGAGAAAGAAATTAAACAAAAAGAATTAGAGCTTGCAGCGGCTAGAGAGCAAGAAATTAAACAAAAAGAATTAGAGCTTGCAGCGGCTAGAGAGCAGAAAGAAATGGAAATAGAAGCCCAGAAGGAAATTAAACAAAAAGAATTAGAGCAGAAAGAAATGGAAATGAAATTACAAATAGAGTTAAAAAAATTAGAGTTAGCTGCTAATGTAAGACCAGATTCTTCCCCTGCCAGTCATACTGCTGAAGCAACAAAATTTTTGAAAATAATTCCACGCTTTAATGAAGCCACAATTGACAATTATTTTCCACAATTTGAACTTGCTGTGAAAAATTTTAATGTACCTGAAACTTTGTGGCCCACTTTGCTGCAAACAGTTTTGACTGGTAGAGCTGCAGAGGTATTTTGTTCTTTGACCATTGAACAACAAAAAGATTATAATGTTGTTAAGGCCTTAATTCTTAAGGCATATGAACTTGTTCCGGAAGCTTACCGAAAGCAGTTCAGGGATTGTCGCAAATCGGATGGCCAAACCCATGTAGAATTCCTGCGGGAAAAGGAGCGACGCTTTGAGAAATGGCTCACTTCCAGGGAAATCGGCACCGACTTTGCCAAATTCAAGAACCTAATGCTGATGGAAGAGTTCAAGAGTTGTGTGCGGCTGGACGTCCGTACGCATATAGCTGATCGTGGCGAGGAAGATGTGCACAAGGCTGCAGTGTTGGCAGACGATTATATAATATCACATCAATTTGCCAAGTATACGACGGATGTCAAGCCAAAACAAGTCAAACAGCCTGAGTCCACTGCTAGCAACTCCATCAAGAACAGCAGTACAAATGACAGAAAACCTACTACAAGTAAAGCTACTTGTTCCTACTGCAAACGAGAAGGCCATAAAGTTGACGATTGTTGGAAACTGAGGAAGAGAAACGAAAAAGCTCCTTCAAAAGTCAGCGCTTGCACAGTACAGTGGTCGTCGAGGTTTACTCCCTCATCCTCAAGTCATATTAAGAATACCTCGTCACCACCTGTTTCAAATGTATTGACTGTACAAGACTCTCCGAAAATGTCTCCACGGTGTTCAAATGACTCAACAGTGAGTTCTTCAAATTCATCTTTACGATGTTCCAATGACTCTATCCAGAGTTCCCACAATACATCATCCCGATGTTCTCATGACTCTATCAAGAGTTCCCATAAGACATCACCCCGATGTTCCAATGACTCTATCCAGAGTTCCCATAATACATCATCCCGATGTTCCCATGACTCTATCCAGAGTTCCCATAAGACATCACCCCGATGTTCCAATGACTCCATCAAGAGTTCTCCAAATACATCCACAAGATGTTCTACTGACTCAAGAAAGAGTTTCTCCACTGCGTCTCCTAGAGATGTCAATGACTCCAGCGAGAGTTCGACCCAAGTCCAGTCTGCATCAACCAAAATTGATGTTTTATTAGAGGATTTTAAGCCTTTCATTTCGGAAGGATTTGTATCACTACCCGGTGATTCTACAAGTCTACGACCTATCACCATTTTGAGAGACACAGGTGCCTCACAATCGCTACTTTTAGAGGGTATCTTGCCCTTGTCAAAATCATCATCGACTGGGAAGAGCATCCTGTTACGAGGCGTAGAGCTTGGATGTATAGATGTGCCTCTACATCTAATCGACATAAAGTCAAATCTCATTACTGGACCGGTTGTTGTAGGTGTCCGACCAACATTACCATTGGAAGGCATCTCGTTGCTGTTAGGCAATGACTTAGCAGGTGGAAAGGTGATAGCCGAACCCATCGTCACTCAAACACCCGACTTATCTGCCACACCCGAGGAAGACCTAGAGTTATATCCAGCGTGTGCAGTAACAAGGGCAATGAGGTTGAAAGCATATCAAGAAGAAAACGTCATCAAAGCCAACAGTTACCACGATGATGTGGACTTGAGCACCACATTCTTTGCTTCTCTTGAAGAAGAACCAACGCCAAATTCTGAAAAGCCGGCATCAACTCGAAAACAGTTGATTGAGGACCAAAAGAAGGATCCAGAGCTTGCCAAACTCCGAGAAACCGCAATGACATCACAAGAGGCAGAACTAGCATCAACGTGCTACTACATCCAAGATGATATGCTCTTCAGGAAATGGAAACCTCCAGACGCATCCAACGAAGAAGAATGGAGAATATGCCATCAAATCGTGTTACCAGAAAGATACCGAGCGTACATCATGAATCTGGCTCATGACACACCAATGTCAGGTCATCTCGGCATCCACAAGACATACCACAAGATTATGTCACACTTCTTCTGGCCACGTTTGAAGAAAGATGTCATCCAGTACTGCCGATCCTGTCATGCCTGTCAGATGGTTGGCAAGCCAAATCAAAAGATCCCTGTTGCTCCTCTGAAGCCGATTCCAGCCTTTGAAGAACCTTTCAGCAGAGTACTTATTGACTGTGTTGGTCCTCTCCCAAGGACAAAAGCTGGCAACCAATACCTGTTGACCATTATGTGTGCTTCAACTCGTTTTCCTGAGGCTATTCCTCTAAGGAACATAAAAGCATCAAACATTGTGAAGGCCTTAATCAAGTTCTTTACTCTATTTGGTCTACCAAAGTCCATCCAATCGGACCAAGGAACGAATTTCACGGCCAATCTTTTCAAGCAAGTCATGACTCAGTTGGGCATCAAACACTGCATGTCGAGTGCGTATCATGCCGAGTCGCAAGGCGCTCTTGAGCGATTCCATCAGACTCTCAAGAACATGATCCGAACCTATTGCTTTGAGCACGAAAAAGACTGGGACGAAGGAATCCACATGCTACTGTTTGCAACCCGTGAATCCGTCCAGGAATCGTTGGGATTCAGCCCTTTTGACTTAGTCTTTGGCCATTCGGTGCGCGGTCCCTTGAAATGTATAAAAGAGACTTTGTTGTCACCAACAGCCACTGAAGGACTTTTAGACTATGTAATTAAGTTTAAAACTAGACTTTATGATGCTTGTGTTCTGGCCAAAAATAACTTACAAAACACCCAATCCAGCATGAAACGCTGGTATGATAGAAAGGCCCGTGTTAGAGAATTTTCTCCCGGGGATAAGGTGCTTGTATTTTTGCCCATACCAGGTCAACCCTTGCAAGCCAGATATTTTGGTCCCTATGAAATTGAGACCAAAATTAGTGACCTCAATTACACAATCAAAACCCCTGACCGTAGGAAAAAGACTCAGCTATGTCATATAAACATGCTGAAGCCTTATGTATCTCGGCCAGATCACTCAGATAAGAGTAATTGTGTTTTAAATACAGTCAAAAGTTGTTCAAATAGCCATGTTTCTCCTATTGATGATGATATTGTAAAGGAGAAATTTGGACAATACAAAATCCCTAATTCTTTTGTATTACAGAATTTGGATGTAAAACTGTCTCATCTGTCTTCGACAGAAAGGCCAGTTATCATGAAACTCATTAATGAATTTAATGACATTTTTTCTGATGTACCAAAACAGACTAATGTTATAATGCATGATGTAGATGTTGGCGAGGCTACTCCAGTCAAGCAGCATCCTTACAGGGTCAACCCTGAAAAACTTGCCATACTTAGGTCAGAAATCAAGTATATGCTTGAAAATGACCTCATTGAACCAAGTTCCAGTAGCTGGAGCTCCCCATGTGTCTTGATACCTAAACAGGACAAGACTTATCGTTTTTGTACAGACTACCGTAAGGTAAATGCTGTAACAAAGACCGATTCGTTTCCTATCCCTAGGATAGACGATCTCATAGATCGTATTGGTGACGCTAAGTACATCACCAAAATAGACCTACTTTCAGGTTATTGGCAGGTTCCCCTGACTGATAGGGCAAAGGAAATCTCCGCCTTTGTCACCCCTGATGGTCTGTACCAATACAAAGTGATGCCATTTGGCATGAAGAATGCTCCTGCCACTTTCCAGAGAATGATAAATGCCCTGCTTGCTGACATGGAGAATTGCCACGCATACATAGACGATGTAGTAATTTTTAGCCAAGATTTTTCTAGCCATTGTAAACAACTGCATTGTCTTTTTACTAAACTGTTACATGCAAAAATTACTGTAAACCTGAGTAAGAGTGATTTTTGCCAGGCTTCCATCCAATACTTAGGCCATATGGTAGGACAAGGCCAGGTGAAACCTGTAATGGCCAAAGTAGAAGCTATCCAAGCTTTCCCTATCCCTGCTGACCGGAAACAACTCCGAAGATTTTTGGGAATGTCTGGATATTATAGAAAATTTTGCGAAAATTTTTCTGTCATTGCCAGTCCTTTAACAAACCTCCTGAGAAAGAACGTCCGATTTACTTGGACGGATGAATGTCAGAAAGCCTTTAACCAAATTAAGCAGATATTATCTAGCTCCCCCATTTTGATGGCTCCTGACTTCGGAAAACCTTTTAGGTTAGCTATTGACGCCAGTGACACAGGTGTTGGGTCAGTCCTTTACCAAGAAGATAATTTCCAAGTAGAGCACCCTATTTGTTTCTTTTCCAAGAAATTTAATAGACATCAAAGGAATTATTCTACTGTGGAAAAAGAATGTCTTGGGTTGATTCTTTCTATACAACACTTTGATTTTTATATCAGTGGGTCCAGATGGCCACTGATTGTATTTACTGACCACAATCCCCTTACATTTATCCACAAAATGTCTGGCAAGAACCAACGACTTCTCAGGTGGAGTTTATTTTTACAAGAGTACAACCTAGATCTTAAACACATAAAAGGCAGCGAAAATGTTATCGCCGATGCCTTATCTAGATTGTAAAAAGTATTTTGATGTATATATTTTTTTTATATATATCATGATAAATACATTCTGTAATGTAAATATTTTTTGTAGTTCTAAAAAGATTTCCATTTCGTGGAAATGTAAACTTTTTATTTTTAGGGGGGAGGTGTTACGTATCTAGGCGTTGTTTTTTTTTTCTTTTCTTTCTTTGACCTGTTGCGGTCAAGAGACGGGTAGGTTGTCTGCCCCTTGTGTAATAAGTTTTTTTTTTCTTTTTTATTCGTCAAGCCACACAGACAGTGACCGGTCCTTGACCTGTGTGTGTACTTCTGGTTGAAAGGAGGGTGTTTTTTTTTCTGTCTCTTTGAAGAGCGTTCTAGACCTGGGTGTTGATGACTTTCTAGAAATTACGAGAGATCGACGCGCGGTAGATTATATAAGACCGCTCGCGTAACGTTGACAGAGAGACATACGGAGACAGCCGTGAGACAGAATAGCGGAGACATTGCGCGACCCGTGCGTGGTATACCACTTGTTCGTGTAAGTTTTTTTTATTCAAGGCCTTGCTTGTATTTGTAATTACATTTACAAACTCTTGTATTGTAATATTTTTACATGCCATTTTTGTAAAAGGGTTTTGGTCAACACATCAATTCTGTATTGAGTAAATGTTTATTTTTTCTTTCTTGTAACTTTATATTTGATTAAACATTAAGTTGATAGTTTACCTTCCGATTTCTTGTGTCATTTTTTTTTTGTTATTCATTGTAAGTCTTTGATTAAATTCAGACTTAAGATAAGTGACACAACTCCTTTTCTATTGTCACGTTCCCCTAGGCAAGCCATTTAAAAGTAGAATTCAATTCGTAATACGTGACACTATCAATTCGCTCTGTCTGTCTGTCTGTCTGTCTGTCTTGCAGAAAGATTTAAACACGTTATTTCTTCCACACCCATTCTTGGATCAAATTGAAAATTTGCACAATTATTAATGAGAGAAGACAATACATGAATCATTTAAAAATAACCAGTTAATCAATTAATTACAGGTACTATTTATTTTGTTTGATACCAAAAAACAAAAAAGGAAAAGTAGATCTTTAGTATTCACAAAAATGGCTAAATCGGTTAGGTTTTGTCCCCTTAGATAATTGTGCACATTATTTCTCCCATGCTCGGATTAAGTTGAAACTTTAAACATTTATTTATTGTACTTGACAAAACATGGATTAAAAAACAATTAATCAATTAGTTAATTAATTATTTGTGATTAATTATTTTGTTTGATTTTGAAAAAGGGAATAACATACATTATTGGGATATTTGGTAGTAAATGTTAAGTTCTTCTATATACATACATATATATGGCTCCTTTTGTCTCGAAAGGCAATGGATGCGCCCAAATGAGTCACTGATTTTGGTTTAATCTTGAGACAGGGCAGAATATATAAATATATTTATATATATATATATATACAGGGCTTTTTTGTGACAGTACGCACCAGAACGGCGTACCGGCACCTATATTATTAATATTTAGTAGTTAAAAGTTAGGGTATCAACCATGGGCGTAGCCAGGATTTTTTTTCGGGGGGGGGGGTTTGGGGGATTTTTTTCTTCCCCCCCCCTTCCCTCGAAAAAAAAAAATAGTATGTATGTTTGTGTTTACATGATCTTTATTACATTCTGACCCTTCATTCGTTCGGAAGACGTTTATTATGCCCTAGAATGTTTCTTCCTGGAGTTAGTGGAAAAATTGTAGATTGCCTGCCATTGCCAGCAATGGGGTCTGGGGGAGCGCTTGGAGCCCCCCAGCGCTGGGCGAAGCCACGCCGCCACGCACTATTTCTGGTATTGAAAGCCAACAAAATGAATATTCTGAGGTACCTACAGTAAATTTTCCTGCTATTAAAAAGTTTTTTTCAAAAACCTAAAATCCATTCTTACTGCCTTACTGGCGCCAAGTTGTACTAGGATGTCATCGCAACTCTTAGTATGCGTAATTCATTTTGTCGGAAAACATGTCCCGCAAACCTCATGCGACGCTCTGTCACAACCTTACTAAGGTGTCGACTCCCAATTCGGCATAGGATTTTCCTTGACTTAGACCCGATATCTATAACTGACTCCTAAAATCTGTCCTAGCCATCTTTGTTTAGCCACATTAAGTGTTTTTTCAATTTCGGCAGATGACTATTCAATGCCCTTTGATTATGGAGCCCCGCCACTGGTAGAAATGTATAACCTCTCTTGAATACTCTCTTGGATTTAGGTGACTGTAGTTTGCTTTAGATTTTATATCGAAAAGTGAAGTTTTATCGTCAAAATCAACTTTTGGGGGTTTTATACTAAAAAATCTCTGGAGTTATGTTGTTTTTTATAAAATCAAAACCCCATTTAACTACAGTCATAGAATTTAGTAACTGTAGTTTGCTTTACAATAATATTGAAGATAGAGATTGTTCACCTCAAAACGCTCTGTAAGGGGATTTTAAACTCAAAACCATCTTAAGGGGTTTTAAACTTTTAAAAAAGCCATCTGTAGGAGAGGGATTTAAACTCAAAACCCTCAATTGTCTCGGCTACGCTCAAATAATTTTAGTGTGTAATTTGCTTTTTTTTATATTGAAGAGGTATTTTTTTAGCATCAAACCACTCTGAAGGGGGGTTTAAATTCAAAACTCCTTCTGGCAACGCTCATAGCATTTTGAGTGCGTAGTTTGCTTTTTTCTTACATTGAAGAATGTATTTTTTAGATTCAAACCCCGCTTGCGGAGGGTTTAAGCCCAAAACCCCTTTGGCTACGCTCATAGATTTCTGAATTTGTAATTAATTTTTTTTATATTGAAAAGTTTTTTTTTATCTTCACCCCCCCCCCCCTGGTAGGGGGTTTTCAACTCGAACCCCCGTGTAGGTTTTTTAAAACTCAAAACCCCCCTGGTAGGGGTTTTAAACTCAAAAACCCCTGGTAGGGGGTTTTAAACTCAAAACTTCCTTTGCAGTGCTAGGGCAAGTGATAGTTTAGTATTAAAATCTCACCTAAAATAAACAAAATCAAAGCAAAAAATCAGTCACTAAATTCCGATCCCGATTTTGGGGGGGGGGGGGGTTGGGTGGCTACGCACATGGATTACTTTATTATTTGAATACAAGTAGGAATGGATTGTTTACAAAATATGTTTCTATTACTTATTGTTGTTTTTGTACAAAGCTTATATAAATTCGTTCTGTCTGGTCAAAAGTGTGTACATGTTGTATCTCCCACACCCAATCTTGGATCAAGTTAAACATTGTGCACAATTATTTCTTGTACCTAACAAAACAAGAATCAATAAATTAAAAAATCCATTTAATTAACTGTTGGTAATAATTTATATTGATTGGAATCGAACAAGGGAAAGAAATCGTGCTTACAGATGTGGTTCTGAAATAGTATCTTAAGAAGGCTCCAGGCCAGAGTGATCAAGTTTTTTTAATGCATTTAAGCGATCACGGTAATTTAGTGAGACCCTCTTGTTTCTCCCACCCCTGCTCCCTCCCCCCAACTGGTCTAGATAAGTGACAGGATCATATAAGACCAAGTGATGAATCAATCAGGCTATTAAATTTGTGTGATTTCAGTATAGTTCTTTTTTTCATTCTTTTTAAAGTGTAATACTTTTATTTTTGTATGTGATTTTAAAATGTTCCATAGTAGCCAATACGAAAGTCTCTATAAGTCAACGTGAAGAACACAAAATATTCTTGAAACAAGCACAATTTTTTTTAAGGGCAGGGGAAGTAACCATTCTGTAACATATCTCTTTCAATGATAGAATTGTCTCCCTGATAAAAACAAATGAGTTCTTTTAATTTAGAAAACGCCGTGTCGTAAATTCATGACCAGACAGAAATAAACCGTGTACCACTGGCGGATCCAGAACTTTAGAGTGGGGGGGGGCGATTTTTTTCCAAACCCCAACCCTAACGCCCAGTAAACCCTAACCCTATGCATAAACGTGCGTACAGCATATATATATATATATATATATATATATATATATATATATATATATATATATATATATATATATTCGATATATGAGAATAAAATAAGACTGTTTCTCAATCTTCGGCGAAAAAAAACAGAAAAATAAACAGTCATGTTGAGGCCTTTCTCTTGCAAGCTTGGGGGACTGGGAGAGCGCTGTAAGCTTCCTCAGTGGGTTCGGACTGAAGCCCCGACGCCAAAAGCGTTTTCTTGCATTTTTCACTGCAGAAACGCATTCTCCTGACGTCTAAAGCTCATTATTTATCAGTGGGGTTCGGGGCTAAGCCCCGACGCCAAAAGCGTTTTCTTGCAATTTTCACGGCTGAAACGCATTCTCCTGACATCTACAACTCATTACTTATTAGTGGGGTTCGGGGCGAAGCCCCGACGCCAAAAGCGTTTTCTTGCACTTTTTCACTGCAGAGACACATTCTCCTGACATCTACAGCTCATTATTTATCAGTGGGGTTCGGGGCGAAGCGTCGACGCTAATAGCGTTTTCTGGCATTCTTCACTGCAGTAACGCATTCTCCTGACCTACAGCTCATTATTCATTCTATTACAAAGGACCTTTTGAATAATGTGGAAAAATATTCTAATATGAATTTATAGTCCCTTAATACATTGCAAATACAACCGATTTGTTCTTTGAAAAGATAAGATACCCCACATATTTAGATTAAGGCTTTGAGGATCGCGCCGAAAAAAAAATTCGATTAATAATATATAAATTGTGAGTTATAGTCCTAAATTTATTTAACTAGAAAAATATGAGATAGAGTAAAGGTTGGAAAAAGTCGATAAGGAAAAGATTATCTGGCTTATGAACTCAACTCAACCGTGACTGTTACATTCAAAAATTTCGTTTGAATAATAACGTTTCCAAAGCAAAGTCTTTCTTAAAATAGTTATGATAAATTCAGGTGAAATTACATAAACTCTGTCTGGAAAGGAAAGGGCCGTAGAGGGAAGATGATTATTCCTCGCTCCTTTTTATAATTTCTGCTAATGATTGCATTTTGCATTAAAGAATAGGGGTGGGGCGACTCGATATAATAATTTACTTTATAGCATATATAAATTATATTAGTGACAGATTTTTTAAATTTTGTAATTTCTTACTATAATACAAAAGAAAAAGTATTGGTTTGTCCGATGGGGGGAAGGTGATTGCATGTATCGCACTTCCACCTGTTTATATTATATAGATATTCGACTAATTTTGTTCACATACTATGATTTCTCCATACAAGTATGACCGCCCCCCCCCCACTCAAAGGGTTTAGATGGGAAGGGCAGTAGAGGTATTCGCTCTTCCCCTTCCAATCGGCCAACAGGTGAACGACATAATGTAAAGACCGGTTAAAATACCAATAACAAGTTTTAATCATATAGATATGATATGTCTGGTAAAAGGTGTGTACATGTTATGTCTTCCACACACACATGCTCTGATCAATTTGAAACTTTGAACAATTATTCACTGACATAGATAAGACATAGGTAAGAAAGTAAACGATTAGTCAATAAATTACTTGTAATTAATTATTTTGAATGATAACAGTAAGAGAAATTAATCCTTTAGTATTCACTTATATGGCTAAATCTGTTGGGTTTAGTCCCCTTAAATAATTGTTGACAATTATCACGTACACTATATCTATATTTAGCCATAGTCTATATTTAGCTTGTCGGCAGAATTTTATCTACCTCGGGATTTTCTATCACGCAACTAAATAATGTTTTGAAATGGATATGATTGGTTTGAGAAGTTGATTGTTGTACATTGAGCTGCATTTATTGGTCAGATTTTAACCAGAGCAGAGAGCTATTTAGTCACATGACAAAACGCCCAAGCTTAGTAAGCTGAGAGATGTGACCGCCAGTCTTGTGCGGAACGTATTAGATATAACATGTACGAGAGTCTAGTGTTAGAACTCAATTATATTATTGTGTAGATCAGTTATTCTATTCAAGTACATTTAACCATTGTAATTTTTTGTGAATAGCTTTTCAAGTTCTGAATTAAATTATTTGTTTTAGACGAAGAGAAGTTTCTTCATTGAATATATAATAATATACTTAGATCGTCTTGTCAACTAGTAACTTCTAGATGATCTTCTTATCAACTGGCAACTTCTAGATGATCCTCTTATCAACTGGCAACTTCTAGATGATCATCTTATCAACTGACGATTTCTGAATCCTCGGCAATTACGATCATTGATTGTGCTTCAACGTGACATCTTGGCATCAAGTTTAATCGTAACATCTAGCACTATTGATGATCGTAACAACACTATTTCTCCGTCACGTATTCTCCACTCAACGTGATACTTTAAACAGATATTTATTGTACAAAACAAAACATGAACCAATAAACAAAAATACTCAATTAGTCAATTATTGGAAATTAATTATTTTGTTTGATATCGAATAAGGGAAATAACTTGTACATTTATTGATAGATATAGTTTTAAGGACGGAGTACTTCCCCTGTAGATTTTTTTAAAAGGATTTCTTACATGTCATTTGTTCAAGTTTATAAGTTAAATTTAAATCTAATAAATTTATATATTTAAAGTTTACAAGCTAGACCCAAATCTAATACGTTTGGCTCTGGTACTCCGCACGTTCTACGCTTAACAGTACACATTAAATGTGAGGCAAGTCTCATGGAGGTGAGGATTATATTTGCTCCCATTCACCGCCATATTGTTTTTAATCCAACACTCATTAATTTTATAGAGTAGAAGGATCGCTCTTACAGAAACTCTTCAGATTGTCTCTTTGAGATGTACATTTTTTTAGTTTTAAAAAAGATACTTTTGTCTTACTTTGTTTTCTCGAGTTTGTAGTTTCCGATGTGACATTGCTGGTCTAACATTAGTTTATGATGTGGTCATTAATGTAACTATTGTTGAATGCTTTTTAATTTGTTGATGTCATGAGATTGAACACGATTAATTAACTTCTTTTTGAAGGATCAGTTGCACTATAAAATCTTGATCGGGAACACAGGAAATACAATAAAATAAAAATACGAGCCCTTGTCATTACTTTTGTTTCACTTAAAAGTTGTGAGATAAACTAGTGTTTTCTCCCTTAGCACACTAACCTTGATTTTGCAATAGTATTGCTACAGCGAGTAACCACTTAAAATTTTGGAATCATAAAAAGTAAACTTACAAACCATCACACACACATACACTGTAAAATAATACAAAGAATATTAATATCGCTTAATCTAACCAACAGTTTCAACAGTCCTGCAGAATGGGCTTGCTCTAAGCCAGGTTTACCAAGAATACGACCCGCGGGCTAAATTCGGTTTGCGTAACGGTGAACTCCCACCAGTTGAATGGTTCACGTGCAGTTTAGAAAATCGAGAAATAAAGAAAAATAAAGTTATCTCCCCCGACGCTGGGATGTGTCAATCATTCTTGGGTGAATGTATTTATTATTTTGTATTTCAATATTCAAGTTAATTGTATTGTAATTGTAAACATTAGCGAGAGGCACATTTCTTATTTCATACACTAGAACAAATTATTACAAGTGCTCCTTTTTCCATGGTGTCATTAGAGAATGGAATGGGTTGCATGAATCAGCCAGTAAAAACCAACGACTTAGCAGAAGTCATTGATTAACATGCATGATTAGATTGACACATAAAATGCGTAGGAGGTAATTATCATTGTTTTTTTTTCGCAATAACGTCTGTATTATATAGAACTAGCCGAACATTACCCGCGGCCTGTAGGCCTTAGATTGTGTATTGCTGATGTAGCCACTGATGTAGTCACTGATGTAGCCACTGATGTAGCCACTGATGTAGTCACTGATGTAGTCACTGATGTAGCCACTGATGTAGTCACTGATGTAGTCACTGATGTAGCCACTGATGTAGTCACTGATGTAGCCACTGATGTAGTCACCGATGTAGTCACTGATGTAGCCACTGATGTAGTCACTGATGTAGCCACTGATGTAGTCACTGATGTAGCCAATGATATAGTGCATTAGAAACGATTAAAAACAATAATAATGTTATAAGTAAAGTGGAGGCATGAATTCATGAATGTAAAAATATTATGAATGGAGCTAAAAATAGCTAATTGGCTTGTGTATGGATATATATTTAGAAGCACGCGATATCAAGAATAGAGTTGCACTAATGACGAACGAATATATGTAAAAATGCTTTAAAAAAAAATTGAATGTTAATTTGATTAAAATATGAAATGAATAAACTGAAATTAGTATGTTAATTTGTTAAATTATAAAACTATCTTTGCTAAGAGAAGTTCTATCATCTTAGAGCTGAAATAGTTTTTTAGATCAAGGACAAGAGAGTTTCGTAACATTTCGGTCTGCGCATGCGTGACCTTTTCAATTAGATTACACGAATAAATGAAAGTGTAACCTTTCGGTAATGTCTAATGAAAAAATGTGCGTCAGGACTAGTCAGGAGATCTAAATTCGCAGATATAAAGAACGAATTTATGTAAAAATGTTTTTGAAACACAAATTTGAAGCTTAATTTTATTAAATAATGAAATTAATAGACTATAAAGTGTATTTTCATGTGTCAAAGTAAAAAACTATGTGCGAAGTGTACTTCTTAAAAGTAGATCTAGATCTAAATCCTTTCGATCTTTTCTCATGTCAACATTGTAAACAAAGCCTAGATCCATAAAATACTATAGGTTTAATAGAGTTGGTCAACTTTTTTTTTGAGGGTCTTAAGTTTGTTCTAGGGCCACAATACATACACTACATTCTAAGTTGGTACCCAAGGAACATTTCTGCCAAGTGTTATCAAGATTGGTCAAACGGTTTTGATTTCTATTCGTAACATACACACATACATACATACATACATACATACGCCTTACTTTCTACTTTACAGTATAAAAGATAAGAAGATAACTGTGGGCGCCGGATCAAGAATATGAGTGATGGGTAGGTTGAGTGGGACACACAAAATAAAAGTCTACTAACTCTGGTTCTATTAGGACATTATAAAATAAAGGCGTTACAATGCAGGTACTACATCGATAAGGTCGAAAAGCTTGCTAAAATTACTTAAGAACTTTTGATCTCACTTCAATCCTACTACAAAGAAAAATGTTGTTTTTACATGTTTCGGATATTTCCTCAGAGTTGAGGGTCATCTACTTCCAAGTTCAAACTTCCCGCAGTGCTACAGGCTATGACAGCGGGCTGGGATTGACCATCGAGACTGTTCTATTATCACAATACACTAAACAATACAGTAGAACGTCGTTTATCCGAACGTTTATTATCCGGAGCGTCAAATATCCGGACCAGTTTTTTTTTTTTTTTTTTTTTATCAACCACATGTACTGTAATGCACATATACTGTATGAATACGTTTTCGAACAGGCAATGCTCAACAGTTGTTTCGCGCGAGGCGAAAAGTGACGGAAAAACCCAAGGTGAGGGATATCCCGTTATAGGCGTCAATATTCGTATAGTGTCCGGTTGCATATACTGCATGGATCGCTTCGGTTTTCGGTTATCCGAACAATCGCGTATCCGAACGGTGTCCGGTCCCAATTGAGTCGGATAAACGACGTTCTACTGTATTGATGTTTCAAAGTCACACTCCAGTTTATTATTCACGTGAAACAAGGAGAGACCAACCAAGCAGAGACTAATACACAGTGACTACACACTACTGACACACTTAAGAGTAAACCGTGAACACGTGAACCTACTTAACAGTAGAACAAGGGAGACTACATGAAAACAAACAAACACACACACAACATACATAAACATAAATACACATATAAATGTAACATCCTCCGGTGTTTGAGGTTAGTCATATACATAATCACTAGTTGTTGTGGATTTGACCACTCGGCCTGACCTAGTTGTATAAGTTGTCGACCTGTGAGACCCGTCTTCTGTATGGCTCTCAGGTCTCTGAGCAGTACTTTCATCTGTGCTTGGTGCATCCACAGGTGTGGGTTGTCGGGCTCGGTCGTACCTGTTGGTGTAGGCGCATTCATTTCAGCAGGCAGTGGGATTCTTTCGTAAGTAAAGTCTATTTCGGCGATAAACTCCTCCGCCTGATTCAACTCCATACGACCGTTGTTGTAACTGACGAGTTATAACTCCCTTTTGCCAGCGCCCATGGCCACGCGACCTTGACTTTAGTCTCACCTCTTCACCCTTAGCTGGGCTCTGGTTTATGTTTTCACTTTCAAGGTGACCTTTAGTTATTGGCTGGGCTACAGTTTATGTTTTCACTTTCAAGGTGTAAGTGACTAAATATTGAACAAATCTTCATGTAGGGCCCTGGTAAGGAGTCGAGCTGGATGTACATTACGTTGACCTTTGAACTACAAAAACTAAAGCTCTACCGTATCTACTGATTGAAGAATCACTTCAAGACGTTTTAAAATAGAAGACAACCGGCACTCAGAAAACTTTTGAGTTCAATGTATGTCATGAAGATACTTGTACACTTCCAACATTTAGTCTAAATTAGTGAGCACCAAAGAGGTACATGAAACCTGTTTACAACATTTCGTGACTACCAGCTGAGTAGACTTCATATTTCCTACTTATATCTCGATCCAATCGGCTTATCAGTAAATGGATCAACATAACAGAAACCTAATCAAAATGAATGAATGAAACATAGAGATAGACAAAGACTCGCACACAAACACACACACACAATAGCACAAAGACGAAGGCACACAGAAACAGACGCAAAGACACAACAACAAAAACCCAGACAATAATATAAAGATACAGACAAAAAATTACACAAACAAAATCACAGATGCAAACACAAAGACAAAGAGGAAAACAAATACGAGGCGCTATGTTAACAAAAACAGTATTAAAAAAAATCAACAACGTTAGGAACACAGCAGAAGACATTCCTTGCGTCCATTGCCATTCTCATAGCTGTAAGCGGAGCAGCACTCTTAAATAATAGCCAACACCAATGACACAACCACAAACACACAATTAGAGTGCTCTCAATTCAATCACCACCAAAGACACGCAAATACATGTACACACACTCGCAGTGTGTTTTGACAAGAACCGACTCTTATACAGTCAGACAATATACCAGCTACCACCAATGACACATTGCCAAGACACAGACACATTTCCACTGTGTCTTCCAATGACAGCTGCAGCCAGGGTCCGGGTACTTTCTTTCCTCAAGAAATTACATCTGATGGGCTCGGGGGCTATTACTCTCACATTTGCGCAGACGGCGCTTTAAAAAAAAAAAAGCGCGCGGCTGTCCGCCATGATTGCTGCGATAACGAGGCCAAGCAGAAGATGCCTGCTCCATTGGCTCGCTTCATTACCCAAACTCATTGGGGTCTGGACAGGGGACTGTCCCTTTCTGATCCCACTTATTTGGTTTGCTATAACAAGCGTCTCTTGCTACTGTAAAACTGCTTTTCTTATCCTTTCTAAGTTTATTTTGTTAAAATATTCAATTATTATTAATTACACTATTAAAAACTTCGTAGCGTATAAAAGTATTCTTTTCCATTCTACACAAACTATTGAGTAGTTGATAAGAAAAATTATATTAATAATATTAGATTTCAAATTACTCATATGTTTACATTAAGCATTAGGACCTATACACATTGAGAGACAGTCATTATATATATTTAATAAGTACAATCTAAAAAAAATTCTGTAAAAAATTATAATAGGAATAGCATTCCACAATCACTACCATGTCACTCAATACTGCAAGCTTATCTCCATTTAATTACCACTTATGGATTCAATAATTGGTTAATGTTTTGATCGATTCATGTATTGTCTTCGACTAGGAATAATTGTGCACAAATTTAACTTCATCCGACAATGGGAAGTGGAGAAAAATAAACATGTACAAGACTCGACTCAGACAGGAAGTTGATATGAACTTTGTACACATGGAGTCATAATAATCGCCAAAAATAGTAATGTGGAGTTAGTATTCTATCATGCTCTTATCTTCTTACAATATAAGCAGGACAATATATCTCTATTAGATTGGGCACTCACAATACATCTCTATTAGATTGGGCACTCACAATATATCTCTTTTAGATTGGGCACTCACAATATATCTCTATTAGATTGGGCACTCACAATATATCTCTATTAGATTGGGCACTCACAATATATCTCTATTAGATTGGGCACTCACAATACATCTCTATTAGATTGGGCACTCACAATATATCTCTATTAGATTGGGCACTCACAATACATCTCTTTTACATTGGGCACTCACAATACATCTCTATTAGATTGGGCACTCACAATAGATCTCTATTAGATTGGGCACTCACAATATATCTCTATTAGATTGGGCACTCACAATATATCTCTTTTAGATTGGGCACTCACAAAATATCTCTATTAGATTGGGCACTCACAATAGATCTCTATTAGATTGGGCACTCACAATACATCTCTATTAGATTGGGCACTCACAATAGATCTCTATTAGATTGGGCACGCACAATACATCTCTATTAGATTGGGCACTCACAATAGATCTCTATTAGATTGGACACTCACAATAGATCTCTATTAGATTGGGCACTCACAATATATCTCTATTAGATTGTGCACTCACAATATATCTCTATTAGATTGGGCACTCACAATATATCTCTATTAGATTGGGGATATACTATTAGATTGGGAACTCACAATATATCTCTATTAGATTGGGCACTCACAATACATCTCTATTAGATTGGGCACTCACAATATATCTCTATTAGATTGGGCACTCACATTATATCTCTATTAGATTGGGCACTTACAATATATCTCTATTAGATTGGGCACTCACAATATATCTCTATTAGATTGGGCACTCACAATATATCTCTATTAGATTGGGCACTCACAATATATCTCTATTATATTGGGCACACACAATACATCTCTATTATATTGGGCACTCACAATATATCTCTATTAGATTGGGCACTCACAATAGATCTCTATTAGATTGGGCACTCACAATATATCTCTATTAGATTGGGCACTCACAATACATCTCTATTAGATTGGGCACTAACAATAGATCTCTATTAGATTGGGCACTCACAATATATCTCTATTAGATCGGGCACTCCTAATATATCTATAGCCTTCATGTTTACATTATTGCGACAAACTTACACCGAACACAGTACTATAGAATAAGTGGAGATATAATAGTATATGCCTAACAATTAGTTACATATATATCGGCATGTTTTCAAATCTGTACAAAAATGCATCTACAACGTTGTAACACTAAATTGATAAACACAACATATAGTATTAAAATTGTATATTTATTAATCCAATAATACATTCAAAACTGTAGTAAAAAGATTTCACCATAGTTTGTAATGAACAATAATATTATATTTAATATATAGTATATTTGAAGTAATAGTATAAATATATATACATTACAAAGTATTATTATGGAAGTTAATATTTATCAAGCCTTCTAACATTCTAAAAATTACCTAGTACTTGACGTTCCATAACATCATATAATGCAGTACAATATTTCAGTAATGTACTTTGATAACTATAACATACGCAACATTATAATGCATAAATATACAAATATGTTCAAATACAAATTGGTTAGTGAGTCAATTTTTTAAAATGCATTTAAAAAATAGGACTACGTTAAAGATGTTGAGGTTTACAGTATGCTGTCAGTGCTCCTGGCGACGTCTGGCATTAAAGTAATACAGGACCAAGGAATCATTTCATCAAGTAGCAGATCAAGTCATGTGATTGGCTTCATCCGGGGAACTACTCCAACCCGAGACTACCCAGCAGAGTACGATACGATGGCAGGGGATTATGGTCCTCCCTCTTTCTCAGGGCCCGTAATAGTGTTGTTTGATATTTTTTTTTTAGTATCTGAAAGAATATGTGGGCCCTGGTCTGAGGGTCCAACAGAACAACAAAACAACAACCCTGTTGAAGTAATCGAGACTTGAACACCATCACTCAAAAACTCTTTGGTGTCAGAAGTTCTGCTAACATGGATTTAAAACCAAGTGTCTTGGAATTACTTTATACAAATTTATTTCTGGGAAGAGAAAGAGAGAGAGAGAGAGAGAGAGAACTTTGAATGGATTATATTGAGTAAATGCATGAGTTAAAATTAGATGATTGTGAGATTTAACGGAGTTAAAATTTAAATAGGTTTGAGTGGCTCTAATACAAGTGAAAAAAACAAGCAAAAGATTAAATAACAAAAAAACATTTTAAAAAAAGATTAAAAAAAAAAAACTTTATACAAAAGTGTACTTGCATCAATTAGTGTGGATCAGTCATGCAATCAAATTTGTAATCGATCTAGACCAACAACAATGTATCAGATCGATTAGAAATATTTTTACCAATTGTTTTTGTTTATAGCGCTATTTCTTGCCTTTAGTTTTTATCACTACACAATGATCCTATCACTGGACCAGTTGAGAAAATGGGGGCGGGGGCGGGGGGGGGGGTGAAAGAATGGAATATCTGGGGTGAATTTTAGCGTTAATCATTTTATTAAAAGCATTTATTTCAAAAAAAATGGCGAGAACAATGTGAATATGAAACTCTTGAGTCAAGTCTAACCTTAAGGCGACATTCAAACTTCTCTGCTAGTGAGCTGAAAATAAAAATAGAAGATTGTGTAGGTATCTATTGTTTGTTTCAAACCTTCTTAAAACCGTTGACCTATAAAGGGGACTAATTTAATGTATACCACCACTTCAGTCAAGTAAAATTTCTTTCCATTGTTAGAGATACCAAACAAAAATAATAAATTACCAATAGTTAATTGACTAATTGGTTATTTTTAAAATTGATTCTTGTGTTGTCAGGTAAAAGAAATAATTGTGCAAATTTTCAGCTTGATCCGAGATTGGGTGTGGGAGAAATAACGTGTACAACTTTTTTACCAGACAGACAGACAGGCAGAGTGAGTTGATATAAGCTTTGTAAATAGCACAGCTTATATAAGAAACATTTACCACACAATCACTGCCATATCTCTGAATACTGCAGGGACTCGAATGTTTCTATATAACACAAAATTAGTTAATGACCACGAATTGATTGACTGATGGATTTTTTGTTTCCAATCGATTCATGTATTGTCTTCGACTTTGACAATGAATAAGTTATCAAAATTTCAACTTGATCCGAGAATGGGGAATGGGAGATGCTCAAATGTCAAAGAAAATGAAATTAACATTTTTTATTGCATGTCTCTTTTGAGCTTTTCTAGCGTAGTCTCTGATGATGGTGTCACAGAACGTTCGTTGCTATTCGAAACACTCACTACTTGCAGTCACTGATGTTGGCGATTGTAAATTTGAGGCAAACTTAGTAAATGTGTTTTATTATTGATGTAATACTATCTAAAACATAGGTAAAGGTACCCCTTTCAGACCTTGCCATCTAGGGTAGGCGGATGATATATAGCTAATTTGTTTCTTCGGCTTTTTTGCCAGCAAAACCTCCTTTATTTCCTCAACGTATGCCAGTTACCCATCAGAGTTAACTTAGGGATGTCTTAAAAATACCGTAGTTCAAAATTCCAGTCTTCACAGGGATTCGATCTTAAGAAGTTTTGGTTGGCAAGACATGTTGCTATCAGGTAAACAAGGCGATTCCCATTAGTTCAATATCTGACTTGAACATTGACCACTGATAGCAAACAAAGTTTTTCTAAATACCACCATAATTGTTCGAAAAGTGACTACAGAAGATGTTACATTAGATTGCAAGAAATGTGTAGAGTTTTTATTTTAGTCTGAGCATTTGATAATGTAAAGCACATTTCCAAAAGATTTCTGATCAATCTCAAATCTTAGATGGTCAAAATATTGCGTTTCGTATTTGCCTCATTAGGTAGGAGAAAAAATATTAAGAGTTATAAACGTATAAAATAATGACCACTGGACCAAACGACCACTGGACCAAACGACCACTAATTGTTTAAACACACGAGCTGACACATTATAATTCGTGTTCTCTTTGTTGTTTCAGAGTACGTATACAGATAGGAACGTTGAACCTAACATTAAAATCCTGTAGGTTATCCAGACATACCTGGGCCTCCCACTACAAAAACTAGTGTATATTGGAACTGAAGAAGTCAAGAACTTCTCATTGAAGAAACAGAATTCAGGTTTGAAAAGCATTCAATGGATTGTTGAAAGTCTGATGGAGATCCAGCCTTCTTCCACGCTACACTTGAAACATAAATAGTTTAAACGTTTGCAGACATTGTTATCATAGAGGTTTATATCATTACCTTATAATCAAATCAAGTTCATACTTTTCACATCTTTAAACTTTGGAAGATAATCAAATCAAGTTTATACATTTCACATCTTTAAACTTTGGAAGATAACCAAATCAAGTTTATACATTTCACATCTTTAAACTTTGGAAGATAATCAAATCAAGTTTATACATTTCACATCTTTAAACTTTGGAAGATAATCAAACCAAGTTCATACTTTTCACATCTTTAAACTTTGGAAGATAATCAAACCAAAAAAAGAAAAAAGAAATACGCAGCATTTTTTATTTTTTTTGCAATGGTATGAAATGAAACAAAAAAGGTTGTAAAAGTTCTATTATATCTGATATTATGTTCTAACTGGAAGGGATGGCTCTTGGCCTTCTAATTATTACATTATGTTCCAGTTTTAATTTCTTATGATGCAGGTGGTAATCAGCTCCCAACGTCTGTGTCCTAGTTTTGTCAAGATGCCCTCTGTAGACAGACTTTAAAGACACCGTCATTTGGCAAGCATCTCTTTTATCTTCATTCATCCGTGAAATGATCAAAGATAGGAACTTGATTATCTGCATCTAAATTTTGATTGGCTACGTTAAATTTTAAAAACAAAAGTAGAATAGGTCACGTTGACATGTTGGTACACAAATGCTAACATTTAAAAAAACAAATTTTAGCACAAATTTTGTTCCTTTGTGTGTGTGTGTGTGTCTATACTCCAATAATTATGTTTCTGAAATATTTAAGTCAAGAAAATATTGCATTAAATCTTTCTGGTTATGTTCACAGCGTTTTTTTTTTAAAGACATTTTGATCACGTGATGTTTTCTTCTCTTCTGATATTTACATAAAATTAATTTCATAGAAAGATTATTTCAGAAATTCTTAGTAAGTCTGTGTGGGAAAGTCTTTGGGGGGAAGTCTATGAGGTAAAGTCTGTGGAGGGAAGTCTATGAGGTAAAGTCTGTGGAGGGAAGTCTATGAGGGAAAGTCTGTGGAGGGAAGTCTATGAGGGAAAGTCTGTGGAGGGAAGTCTATGAGAGAAAGTCTGTGGGGGGAAGTCTATGAGGTAAAGTCTGTGGAGGGAAGTCTATGAGGTAAAGTCTGTGGAGGGAAGTCTATGAGGTAAAGTCTGTGGAGGGAAGTCTGTGGAGGGAAGTCTATGAGGGAAAGTCTGTGGAGGGAAGTCTATGAGGGAAAGTCTGTGGAGGGAAGTCTATGAGGGAAAGTCTGTGGAGGGAAGTCTATGAGGGAAAGTCTGTGGAGGGAAGTCTATGAGGGAAAGTCTGTGGAGGGAAGTCTATGAGGGAAAGTCTGTGGAGGGAAGTCTATAAGGGAAAGTTTGTGGAGGGAAGTCTATAAGGGAAAGTCTGTGGAGGGAAGTCTATGAGGTAAAGTCTGTGGAGGGAAGTCTATGAGGTAAAGTCTGTGGAGGGAAGTCTGTGGAGGGAAGTCTATGAGGGAAAGTCTGTGGAGGGAAGTCTATGAGGGAAGTCTGTGGAGGGAAGTCTATGAGGTAAAGTCTATGAGGGAAAGTCTTTGGGGGGAGTCTGTGAGGGGAAGTCTTTGTGGGAAAGTCTGTGGGGGAAAGTCTGTGGAGGAAAGTCTGTGGAGGGAGTCTGTGAGGGGAAGTCTATGAGGTAAAGTCTGTGGAGGGAAGTCTGTGGAGGGAAGTCTATGGAGGGAAGTCTGTGGAGGGAAGTCTATGAGGTAAAGTCTGTGGAGGGAAGTCTGTGGAGGGAAGTCTATGAGGTAAAGTCTGTGGAGGGAAGTCTATGAGGGAAAGTCTGTGGAGGGAAGTCTATGAGGTAAAGTCTGTGGAGGGAAGTCTGTGGAGGGAAGTCTATGAGGTAAAGTCTGTGGAGGGAAGTCTATGAGGGAAAGTCTGTGGAGGGAAGTCTATAAGGTAAAGTCTGTGGAGGGAAGTCTATGAGGGAAAGTCTGTGAGGGGAAGTCTGTGGAGGGAAGTCTATGAGGGAAAGTCTGTGGAGGGAAGTCTATGAGGTAAAGTCTGTGGAGGGAAGTCTATGAGGGAAAGTCTGTGGAGGGAAGTCTATGAGGGAAAGTCTGTGGAGGGAAGTCTATGAGGGAAGTCTGTGGAGGGAAGTCTATGAGGTAAAGTCTGTGGAGGGAAGTCTATGAGGGAAAGTCTGTGGAGGGAAGTCTATGAGGGAAAGTCTATGAGGGAAAGTCTGTGAGGGGAAGTCTGTGTGGGAAAGTCTGTGGGGAAAGTCTTTGGGGGGAGTCTGTGAGGGGAAGTCTGTGTGGGAAAGTCTGTGGGGGAAAGTCTATGAGGTAAAGTCTGTGGAGGGAAGTCTGTGGAGGGAAGTCTATGGAGGGAAGTCTGTGGAGGGAAGTCTATGAGGTAAATTCTGTGGAGGGAAGTCTGTGGAGGGAAGTCTATGAGGTAAAGTCTGTGGAGGGAAGTCTATGGGGGAAAGTCTGTGGAGGGAAGTCTATGAGGTAAAGTCTGTGGAGGGAAGTCTGTGGAGGGAAGTCTATGAGGTAAAGTCTGTGGAGGGAAGTCTATGAGGGAAAGTCTGTGGAGGGAAGTCTATGAGGTAAAGTCTGTGGAGGGAAGTCTATGAGGGAAAGTCTGTGAGGGGAAGTCTGTGTGGGAAAGTCTGTGGGGAAAGTCTTTGGGGGGAGTCTGTGAGGGGAAGTCTGTGTGGGAAAGTCTGTGGGGGAAAGTCTGTGGAGGAAAGTCTGTGGAGGAAAGTCTATGAGGTAAAGTCTGTGTGGGAAAGTCTGTGTGGGAAAGTCTGTAGGGGAAAGTCTGTGGATGAAAGTCTGTGGAGGGAAGTCTGTTTGGAAAGTCTGTGTGGGAAAGTCTGTATGGCAAGTCTGTGGAGGGAAGTCTATGAGGTAAAGTCTGTGTGGGAAAGTATGTATGGGAAAGTCTGTGTGGGAAAGTCTGTGTGGGAAAGTCTGTGTGGGAAAGTCTGTATGGCAAGTCTGTTGAGGATTGTCTATGAGGGAAATTCTGTGGAGGGAAGTCTATGAGGTAAAGTCTATGAGGGGAAGTCTGTGTGGGAAAGTCTGTGAGGGTAAGTCTGTGTGGGAAAGTCTGTGTGGGAAAGTCTGTGTGGGAAAGTCTGTATGGCAAGTCTGTGGAGGGAAGTCTATGAGGTAAAGTCTGTGGAGGGAAGTCTGTGTGGGAAAGTCTGTGTGGGAAAGTCTGTGTGGAAAAGTCTGTATGGCAAGTCTGTGGCGGGAAGTCTATGAGGTAAAGTCTGTGTGGGAAGTCTGTGTGGGAAAGTCTGTGTGAGAAAGTCTGTGTGGGAAAGTCTGTATGGCAAGTCTGTGGAGGGAAGTCTATGAGGTAAAGTCTGTGAGGGGAAGTCTGTGTGGGAAAGTCTGTGAGGGGAAGTCATTGTGGGAAAGTCTGTATGGCAAGTCTGTGGAGGGAAGTCTATGAGGTAAAGTCTGTGTGGGAAAGTCTGTGTGGGAAAGTCTGTATTGCAAGTCTGTGGAGGGAAGTCTATGAAGTAAAGTCTGTGGCGGGAAGTCTATGAGGTAAAGTCTGTGAGGGGAAGTCTATGAGGTAAAGTCTGTGTGGGAAAGTCTGTGGAGGGAAGTCTATGAGGTAAAGTCTGTGGAGGGAAGTCTATGAGGTAAAGTCTGTGTGGGAAAGTCTGTGTGGGAAAGTCTGTGTGGGAAAGTCTGTATGGCATGTCTGTGGAGGGAAGTCTATGAGGTAAAGTCTGTGGAGGGAAGTCTGTGTGGGAAAGTCTGTGTGGGAAAGTCTGTGTGGGAAAATCTGTGGGGGAAAGTCTGTATGGCAAGTCTGTGGAGGGAAGTCTATGAGGTAAAGTCTGTGGAGGGAAGTCTGTGGAAGGAAGTCTGTGTGGGAAAGTCTGTGTGGGAAAGTCTGTGTGGGAAAGTCTGTGTGGGAAAGTCTGTGTGGGAAAGTCTGTGTGGGAAAGTCTGTGTGGGAAAGTCTGTGTGGGAAAGTCTGTGGGGGAAGGAGGGTTGAAAGACGTAGTATTACGAGACATTCTATTTTCTGATTGATATGTTCAAATCTCATTGTCCAAAACACGTTTGTACTGATGAATTGGAAGAATGCGAAATAATCAAATCACTCAGGAATAGGAGTTACAATTAAATAAAGCAGAAATTCTCAATTGACAAATGACAAAAGTATTTCTAACTTTTTTGTTGGCGATCTATTGACATATATATATATACATACATACATACATACATATAAGGCTTGTCTCATATTAAATATGAGAGAGTAAAAAAAGAGAGAGAGAAAGAAAGGACATAATGACTTATCCTCATATGACACGTCATGTGTGTGCCGGATGGTATAGTAATGCCAGGGCCGATTTAGGCAACCGGTCCGCCACTGCATAGAACGTACATGAATGTTACGTGTGCTTTATTCTACAATATACTACACATATATACCACGTAGACTAGATAGAAGATTACAACTCCTATAAAAGAAGGCCGGATTTATGGAAATGCACATAGTTCAGGATCTCACTCTCATAGGAGGCCTGAACAAACTAAAAAAGAACTAAAACTTAATAAAATACCTCTAATAAGTATTTTAAACGAAAGCAAATTAATTTCCAATGAAAAGGGGCGTTATTGCTTTAGCATTCTTTGAATACATTTTCATTTAGGTCTTAATAAAAAGGTAGGGGTTTCCACAAATCCATACTGTCTAGGGCTACCCCTTGCTTAAATCCGGCCCTGGCTATGAAGTTGATATATAAGCATTTCGAAATGCACATGCTAAGATTACGAGCTGTTAAATACTTAAGATGATTTCCTGTCCCATGGTCTTGACATGCAGACCAGAAACTCAATCTTAGCCCCGGTCAGGTGGCGATGTAAACAAGATCACAGCCTCACTCCTGATTTCAATGACAAAAACAATCATGAAAATTAAATTTAGAATATTAAAAAAAAAAAAAGTCTTTTGTGAATGTCCTACAATTTGTTGATATAACACCCGAGGTCTGCCAACAGAAAAATCAAGAGGGGGAAAAAAGTTTGGCAATGAAAATCCTATTTCGGAATGGTGCGAGTACCACTCGATCCAATGTTGAGCAATGAACGTCCCATGTTGGAATGGTGCGAGTATTATTTGTCCCCCCGTGGTGGCCAGAAGAGATGATGGGGGTGTGAGGGGGGGGGGCGCGTCGGAGAGTAAAGAAGGGAGACAATTTTGAGTATTGTATGAGGAAATTCGATAACTGAAAAATGTTGTCAAACTGCACACTGAGGGAGCGGAGCGCCCTCCCTCCGACAACATCCTCCACAACATCCTCTTAACTGCTGGGAGGGATGCCCAAGCACGCGCCGCGTGTGCGCGCGCATAATTCAAGCCAAGATGGCGTCCACCGGAGCGGCTTGCAGTCGCGTGGAGGTTAACCGCGCACATTTATCGCTATTAGACGAGAAGGGGCTTGGTCATAGCTGTCCTTCTTCCACGCCGTCTCTGGTGTCATTCACTTGGTCATGTGACCTTCTCAGCCTAAAAACCTTTTTAGTTTCTTCTTTTGAACAAAAAAATTCTAGCTAAATTTAATGAGATTTTTTTTTTTCTGAATGATCTTGAAGTGATCTTCCCACTCTTAGATAGAACACGGAAACCTAGAATCTTAGAACTAACCCCAGAGTTAGATTTTTTTTTTTTTTACTTTCTTTGTTCAACAATTAAGAAATCATATTGACCCCTCCCCTGAAAAAAAAGAAGTTTTATTTTTTAGGTTGTTACTTGTGCGATTCCTTGTTGTCACATTACGATGTCTCTATTTGCTCAACAGGGCGAGAACATCTAATTTAGCAGCTCGTCCACTAGATCGAGTAGAGCTCCAGACGAGTAGCGCGAGACCGTGAGACAACATACTCGTGCACGTGGATTCCGCTAGGTGGCGTGCAGTTGATAGAAGGATGAGTACCTGAGATGCTTTTGAGTGTGTATGAGAGTGAGAAAGGGGTGGGGAGGAAATAAAAACTTAAAGGGGTGAGGGGGTAAAGTTGGCATGGCAAGGGCATGACGTCGCATATAGACTCTATATCACGTGACACAAAAGGAGCCAATAGAAATGGAAACAATTTGTTGACATTGGGTGTTCACGTCAAGTATCGAAAACGGATTCAATGACAATGTGACAAAGCATTCTGTGACAAATATCGATACAAAATATCAATGTATCGATACTAGATTGATTGACCTTATCAGATATAATGGTCTGCGATTTATACCTTGAAAATTTATTGCGCCAAAAAATAGAAAGAAAAGAGATTCTAGTTAGCTGCTCTCAGCCTTAGAGAACTTCAAGTCAAGCTGAAACATCAAAATATTTGTCGTGTCGACAACGAATGTTAACAGCTAACTAGAGCAATACTTATCAATCTAATCACTTATTTCACAGGCCAGGACAGGGAGGCAAAGAAGTATATCTCAACAATGGTTTGGGGCCCGTGGGGCTTGAACTATATAGGGGCCCCTGCATTTTGACATTCGACATCATGACATTTGTGGACCTCTTTCAAATGGGTGCCAGAAGGGAAAATTTTTAATTTGGATTCTCCCTCCGCCCCCCCCCCAGCTACCCCACTGTATCTAAATTTACATCAAGCATTACAATGTAGAAATAAAATCTTAAGAAACACTCACAATGACACACACACACACACTCGTACACATATAATCGGTGGCTTGTAGTAAGACAAACAGTGCTATTCCTGAGCTGACCAGTCAATGTGCAGATGATGTGGTAGGGTCAGCATCAATACTGCTTTCTGTTGTGCAACAATAAATACTTACTTAAAAGCTAGAATAAAACAATGTTCAATGCCTTAAAGTTATTTTTTTTTGTTGCTTATATCAGTAGACCAATACTAAACATAAAAGACTACATTAAAATTATTTTTATCTTCAAGTAGATCGGGTAAGATTGTGTTGTGTGGTACAGCGCTCAGTGCAGTGACCCTTTATTGTAAATGTAATTACAGGACGGATCCATACTAATAATAGTAAGTGACACATGGTAGGCTTTGTTGTTTTTTTAAAGTATTTACTATGTTTTTCATGTTTGTGTTTCAATAATGGTAAAATGTTTTCATTGACACAGAATTTGAATGTGTCAATAACTCAAATTTGAAGAAACCTTCGGAGTTTCCCTTTAAGTTTTTTTTTTCAAATACCTCTGAAGTCATAATCTCATGGAGTGCGAAACCTGGACGCTGATCTCAAAAACGGCTCTAACGATTTTTCTAGAGATTTAACAGTAGATGTAGCCTATATTGCTGGAGAAAAAATTACCAGCTCTTCGACCGTTATAATTTTTCAAGTAAAAAAATGAAATATATTTAAATTTGGCTAGAGATCTATACGTACGTATATATCTAACATCGGCTTTGAAAAGGCTTTCGCATTCTTGAAATGACTATCGCTTTCAAGAATTTCCACCCAGAAAAAAAAACCCATCTATTTAGAGTACCAAAAAATACTAAAGCAAAAAAAAGTACTTACTGAATTCGTTGGTAAAACCAGCTCACACACAGACTAAACCCCAGCTCACACACAGACTAAACCCCAGCTCACACACAGACTCACAACTCAAAATGTCTAGGTGTTATAATAAAGGAAAAGTTATCATGAAATCTACGTATTGATGAAATTATTTAAAAAATCAAGCAAAACATGAGAGTTTATTAAAAGAACGCTTTACAAATCAAACAAGAACGTTAAAATAAAATGCTATTTCACTTGAGTTAGGCCAATATTAAAATATCCATACTCCTCAACTCAATAAAACATAAAGAAACTTGAACAAATACAACAGTGAGATTTATATCAATATTCAATAACGAATATTCACATTTGATTAGAGTAACACCTTTAGTAAAATCACTAAACCTATAGACACTTCAGGACAGAAGAATAAAAAGTAAAGTAGCAATAATACATAAAACACTAAACCATAATTTACAAATAGAAAAACTAAACCTAATAAATACTCAGAAAGACACAAATTTAGAGGCACATTTCTAATTCCATGCGCTAGGACAATTTCGTTTAAGTGCTCCTTCTTCCCTAGCTAACATTATAAAGCTGATTTACAGCTGACATTCTAACAGTTGATTTACAGCTGACATTCTAACAGCTGATTTACATCTGACATTCTAACAGTTGATTTACAGCTGACATTCTAACAGCTGTGTTTACAGTTGACGTTCTTAAAGCTGACATACAACTGATTTACAGATGACTTACAGATTCCTTGCAGATTAAATCATAGTTGATTTACAAGTGCTTTATAACTGATTTACAGATGACTAACAATAGAATAACAGATGACCTACAGATGACTGACAGCTGACTTACAATTGACTTACAGCTGCTGTATGATTACAAGGTCAGGCAGACGTCAGGACAAAACAGAAAGCTCTAACTTTTTTTTCCTCGGCTAGAAGCCTGTCCAGTGGGACCGGACCAGCATCCCTCCATGTCCCGAGAGATGTCCGCACTAGCTGATGGCTATCACGCAATGCATTCATTCTTTCCCACAGAAAGTCCTAATTGAAACTGACACAGATATTGCAGCTAAGAACTTGTCAAATAGAAATAGAACCGAGAGGAAGTCTAGAAAAAAAATGGGGGAAAGGGGGGAGCAGCTCTTTGACAATCGACATCTTTTTGTGGTTATAATACCATGCAAACATTTGTTCTTGCCTTTAGAAAAAAAAATAATTAAAATTTATAACAAATGGCATAATAACTTGTATAATCACCTTGTTTATTTCCACTTACTCCGACTGTCTTTGTGTCCATCTCGTCCAAATGTTGTTCACGTGATTTCTCCCACTTCCCGTCTCGGATCAAATCGAAACGTGGCGTCATTATTTTGAATCTCTGCCGTTCCATTGATGGCAGGCAAATTTACAGATCTAGAACGTGAATTTTCGGATAAAATTTTATTTTGAGTGTTCAGGTTTCCATTCATTCTGCATGGATAGAGTAGCGACCTCTCACTATCCATGAATTTAGAATATTTATGAAAGAATCGCATTTTATTTGCATAAAAATCGAGATAGCCATTACATTTATCTCAAGAAAGACTAGTGGTCATTTTTTTTTGGTAAGATACTATTATGACACTAATGTTCTCCGACCATTGAACAGGAACCAGCTAAGTGGTCATCGATAAAAAAAATTGATTGTTTTCATCTTGACCACGTACGTCTTGGTCACTTTTGTAATGTGCAACTCAATCGTCCCTTGACCACTTGAGATGTGCGGTAACTGGATATTAATAAACTGCTTGCAGGGACCAGGCTTAGGGACACATGATCCTAATCAGGGCTTTTACTGAGACATTAAGACAAGCGACTACTATTCACCCCCCCCCTTTTCCACAAAGCAAATAATGAAAGAATTAAAGCCACTATTGAATTCAATAGTCATTACGGCTAGTGTTCATTTTCCTGACCAGTGGTTTGTAGGCGATTCGTCATATACAACAATAGTGACTAGAGTCGAGCAAAGTGGTTAAGTGTTAGTGACCACTGTCCATATTAATGTAGGGAGCTGTTTTATTCCAAAATGACCATTCCTGTGGCCATTTATGGTAGGAAGGATGAGACAATATATAATTATTCCATTACTTTTTATAGAAGTAGCTGACCACAGAATGGACAATCTTGGGGTATGACCATTAGCCAGACACTGAAGAGTATTAGTGTCGGTACTTCCCTTAGCTTGACATAGATACAAGAGGTCAGCCTCGTTTTATGCGTGATGCACGGTATCTCGAGTGTCACCCTAAGTACTTTGATGAAGTGGACCAAGAGACCAAGTAAGTAGAGTGTACAGCAAACAGTCACGCATGATTTAATTGAAACAATGAGAAAGCTGGTAGATATAAATTCTGTTTCAGCTAAAAATTAGTTGTAAACAGCTAGACTTAGTGAGCCTCCTAGTAGACACCTTGAAGTTAAAAAAAAATTCTGGTCACATGAGCTCGTATAGATATTTTTTTGTGATATTTAGTTTCATTTAATTAACCAACCGCTTTCCATCGACATGACGCGAGACCATTACAGATTATTACTAAAATTTCCCATAAGTCTCGTCTAAATGTGTTGGTCAAGACCATTTATTGAACCATTGCACTCGTTGAGTACCATACCATACCAAGTCGATTTAAATAGATGTCTTTCCATTTTTTTAAAACAGAAACCTGATATTTGTCCGAAATATTGTGTGAGTGTGAGAATAGTACTGGAGAGGGTACTGCGTGAAGTAAGGCTAACAACAGAATTGGATTGTTTGTAGAGAGCACATATTTCAATGTGATTGTGTCAATATAACAGCTTTCTATTGGTCAGTGTTTCCAAAACGTTTTCCTTAACTGAACACTTTGCACATTCTGAGTATTTAACGGAACACAGTTTGGGAAACACTGCTACATAGCAACAACAAACAAATTCTTTTAGTATCCTAAATTCAGATGTTAATTTAATCTATCCTCATTTTCACCTCAGATTTTCGTTTATTATAGAAATCCTTGCGGCGGGTGTGAAATAACATTAGAGTTTACAAACCAATATGGATGTAAAGCAATATTTGAAAGACTCCTGTTTAAAGCGCATACCTATTACATGGAAATATTCTTGCAGCAACATACAGGACAATTAAACATCTTTGCCAGCTGTTCTATAATTTTTCGAAGGTCTTCCTCAGAGAAATAGAGATGATTTTCATTCGTAAAAAAAGGAGAACCTTATTTTAGAGAAGTACAAGAGATCTCATGAGGGCCTACACTTCTTCATGAACAAGGGCGCCACAAACTTAAAAACCTCGGGTCTAAAGTTTGCGCTTGCATCGAAAACATCGTCATTAGTGATGTTATGTGAATTGATTGTGGAAACTAGCCCAATCATTTTCTCAACAACAACCCTAACGTGTATCAGTAAACTTGGTGACCAGTGACCACAACCGCCTCACACATCGGCTAAGGTTGGGTTCCATACCCCGCCGTACTCCGCTGACACTCTGCTCACATTTCCGACGGGTTTCCAGGGCAACGTGCTAACTACGTCACTTGGCATATGACTAAGAACGATCACCCTGGGGGCGGGTCTGTTTCAAATCTAAGCAGTTTATGACGTCCCTTGGGTAGAATCAAAGTGGCCTGAGATTCCTCTGTAGTGTTCTTCCATTCCCAAATATTTCTCCAACAAACTGGCTTCATTCACGGTCTGGACACTGGTCCACGGACATTTAAGGGACCAATTTACGACCAACGTAAAGTCTAACATTGGGCCAGCAGTAAATAACAGCTTACTTTAACTACATGTAGGTATATACATAGTGGACTAGATTTGTTCTCGTCTCTACTCCGAAAACAAGTAATTTTGTTTATCTCTTATAAAAATTGTTGAAATTATTTCTATTTATTCTTCTCTCTGCAGTAGACCAGGACGTGAGTAAGTATTTAGAGGGGGCCCTAAGAAAGATTTGACAACAAATGGAGAAACCTTCCATCTTAAATAACATGTGACTCAATCGAAGCATCTCAATGCAGCGAAGTATTAACGATAATAGAATACATGGGTCAGTGTGTGCGGAGATGTAGCATTCAAAAGGTTTGAATAAGGCTCTAACCTTTTTGAACTTCACCTTTTGGCAGGGTATGGGAGAGGGGCTTTTGTTTCGCATCTTGATAGAATTGTTTTTCACACATTTTGGATATTTTTATTGTAATACATCAAAGAACCAATCGACGGGAATATTCACTGGGTAATTAAAACATAGGAATTAATTTTGATTAGAATTGAGTAGAATATCATTTAAATAACAAGAAATATTTTACGTAAAACTTAAAACACACACACATCCAATGTACGCTTAATTCTGATAATGACAATGTATTCAACCTTACCTAGAGTAGACATACTATTCATAGAGGGGCCTGTGTATCTTATAGTATAAAGTTGGAGACATTTTTCGGGTGGTTACCATGGTAGCAGTCGACAGCAATGGTTGTAAACAACATCTGGTATTAATAATAGAATGTAAAAAAATGTATAAAAATAAATTAACATCTTTGGATCTTGTGCAGTGAGTAATGTGTCTTCTAATGTTACTTGTGTAATTACATTCATAATAAAAAAAATTAATGGTTGATAGCATTGCTTTGAAAAATCAGCAGACGTCAAGCAGAAGACAGATGAGGCACTTCCGGCATTTCACATTAAATTGTCTCCACATTGTCTTGGTCTTTTTTTTTCTGTATTGCTTCGTATGGTTTCACAAACACAAAGAAATATGATATAAGAGAAATGGATATCTCTCTCTCCTTTTTCTCTCTCTCTCTTTCTTTCTTTCTCTCTCTTTCTCATTCTAACTTTCTGTTTTCGTGAATCCGTTCGTTTACGAGTGTGTATGTGTCTAAGTTATATGTAATGGACAGGAAGGACCTACCATTATATAGAACGTTAATGTATTATATCGATTATGCCTTTTATAAAATACTCTGGCCAATCTTGTTAAGTGCGGTACAGAAGCTGATGTAACTATAAGGACCAAAGCATGACGAAACTTACTGAAGATAAAAATGAAACATTTTATTGAGGTGCTGACTGGAAACGCCAAAACCAAAATGCAGGCGCCCCAAATCACGTGATGGAGTGTATGTGTATGTTTCTATGGTGATGAAGGGAAGAGGTTAGCGATTGGTTGCGAATTATGCAACATAGGTGGCAGTGTCGTCATTTGGTCTTAATCAGGACAGACGACTCCAGAACGTGAGACTGAAAGGTTGTGTTATTGTAATGAGTTAAATTTTGTTAAGAAATAGTATTACTTAAGTCTAGTACATTTATTTTATCTCATATCAACATGATTTAGTCTGTATTATAATTCAAGTTCTATTTAGTTTTGTTCTCAAAAAGTAGTTATTCTAGTTATTTTAAATTTTATTAGTTACGATATATTAAGCCTACAACGGTTTATTTGTCTACCAGCAGTTTGGTGCTACAGGTCAACGCCCGTCAACAGCATTCACGAGTACGGTGTCTTGATGACGTAGAGGCAGATCTACAACAGCTGAGAGTCAGGGCATGGAGACGTAAAGCCCAGGAGAGATCAGAATGGAGAGATGTGCTAGAGCAGGCCAGGGCCCTACATGGGCTGTAGTGCCTCTGTGATGGATGCTAACAGGAAACGGTTTTACTTAAGACCAGCAGAAAACTTCTACTGGCATTAAGAGAGTCAAGGAGTAGAGAGAAGGTATTTGAGCGACTAGAGCCGTAGCCCTTTCATTACCACAAGGCAGTGAGTCAAGGAGTAGAGAGAAGGTATTTGAGCGACTAGAGCCGTAGCCCTTTCATTACCACAAGGCAGTGAGTCAAGGAGTAGAGAGAAGGTATTGGAGCGACTAGAGCCATAGCCCTTTCATTACCACAAGACAGTGAGTCAAGGAGTAGAGAGAAGGTATTGGAGCGACTAGAGCCGTAGCCCTTTCATTACCACAAGGCAGTGAGTCAAGGAGTAGAGAGAAGGTATTTGAGCGACTAGAGTCGTAGAGCCCTTTCATTACCACAAGACAGTGAGTCAAGGAGTAGAGAGAAGGTATTTGAGCGACTAGAGCCGTAGCCCTTTCATTACCACAAGGCAGTGAGTCAAGGAGTAGAGAGAAGGTATTTGAGCGACTAGAGTCGTAGAGCTCTTTCATTACCACAAGGCAGTGAGTCAAGGAGTAGAGAGAAGGTATTGGAGTGACTAGAGCCGTAGCCCTTTCATTACCACAAGGCAGTGAGTCAAGGAGTAGAGAGAAGGTATTGGAGCGACTAGAGCCGTAGCCCTTTCATTACCACAAGGCAGTGAGTCAAGGAGTAGAGAGAAGGTATTGGAGCGACTAGAGCCGTAGCCCTTTCATTACCACAAGGCAGCGAGTCAAGGAGTAGAGAGAAGGTATTGGAGCGACTAGAGCCGTAGCCCTTTCATTACCACAAGGCAGCGAGTCAAGGAGTAGAGAGAAGGTATTGGAGCGACTAGAGCCGTAGCCCTTTCATTACCACAAGGCAGCGAGTCAAGGAGTAGAGAGAAGGTATTGGAGCGACTAGAGCCGTAGCCCTTTCATTACCACAAGGCAGCGAGTCAAGGAGTAGAGAGAAGGTATTGGAGCGACTAGAGCCGTAGCCCTTTCATTACCACAAGGCAGTGAGTCAAGGAGTAGAGAGAAGGTATTGGAGCGACTAGAGTCGTAGCCCTTTCATTACCACAAGGCAGTGAGTCAAGGAGTAGAGAGAAGGTATTGGAGCGACTAGAGCCGTAGCCCTTTCATTACCACAAGGCAGTGAGTCAAGGAGTAGAGAGAAGGTATTGGAGCGACTAGAGCCGTAGCCCTTTCATTACCACAAGGCAGTGAGTCAAGGAGTAGAGAGAAGGTATTGGAGCGACTAGAGCCGTAGCCCTTTCATTACCACAAGGCAGTGAGTCAAGGAGTAGAGAGAAGGTATTGGAGCGACTAGAGCCATAGCCCTTTCATTACCACAAGACAGTGAGTCAAGGAGTAGAGAGAAGGTATTGGAGCGACTAGAGCCGTAGCCCTTTCATTACCACAAGGCAGTGAGTCAAGGAGTAGAGAGAAGGTATTTGAGCGACTAGAGTCGTAGAGCCCTTTCATTACCACAAGACAGTGAGTCAAGGAGTAGAGAGAAGGTATTTGAGCGACTAGAGCCGTAGCCCTTTCATTACCACAAGGCAGTGAGTCAAGGAGTAGAGAGAAGGTATTTGAGCGACTAGAGTCGTAGAGCTCTTTCATTACCACAAGGCAGTGAGTCAAGGAGTAGAGAGAAGGTATTGGAGTGACTAGAGCCGTAGCCCTTTCATTACCACAAGGCAGTGAGTCAAGGAGTAGAGAGAAGGTATTGGAGCGACTAGAGCCGTAGCCCTTTCATTACCACAAGGCAGTGAGTCAAGGAGTAGAGAGAAGGTATTGGAGCGACTAGAGCCGTAGCCCTTTCATTACCACAAGGCAGCGAGTCAAGGAGTAGAGAGAAGGTATTGGAGCGACTAGAGCCATAGCCCTTTCATTACCACAAGGCAGCGAGTCAAGGAGTAGAGAGAAGGTATTGGAGCGACTAGAGCCGTAGCCCTTTCATTACCACAAGGCAGCGAGTCAAGGAGTAGAGAGAAGGTATTGGAGCGACTAGAGCCGTAGCCCTTTCATTACCACAAGGCAGCGAGTCAAGGAGTAGAGAGAAGGTATTGGAGCGACTAGAGCCGTAGCCCTTTCATTACCACAAGGCAGTGAGTCAAGGAGTAGAGAGAAGGTATTGGAGCGACTAGAGTCGTAGCCCTTTCATTACCACAAGGCAGTGAGTCAAGGAGTAGAGAGAAGGTATTGGAGCGACTAGAGCCGTAGCCCTTTCATTACCACAAGGCAGTGAGTCAAGGAGTAGAGAGAAGGTATTGGAGCGACTAGAGCCGTAGCCCTTTCATTACCACAAGGCAGTGAGTCAAGGAGTAGAGAGAAGGTATTGGAGCGACTAGAGTCGTAGCCCTTTCATTACCACAAGGCAGTGAGTCAAGGAGTAGAGAGAAGGTATTGGAGCGACTAGAGCCGTAGCCCTTTCATTACCACAAGGCAGTGAGTCAAGGAGTAGAGAGAAGGTATTGGAGCGACTAGAGCCGTAGCCCTTTCATTACCACAAGGCAGCGAGTCAAGGAGTAGAGAGAAGGTATTGGAGCGACTAGAGCCATAGCCCTTTCATTACCACAAGGCAGCGAGTCAAGGAGTAGAGAGAAGGTATTGGAGCGACTAGAGCCGTAGCCCTTTCATTACCACAAGGCAGTGAGTCAAGGAGTAGAGAGAAGGTATTGGAGCGACTAGAGCCGTAGCCCTTTCATTACCACAAGGCAGTGAGTCAAGGAGTAGAGATAAGGTATTGGAGCGACTAGAGCCGTAGCCCTTTCATTACCACAAGGCAGCGAGTCAAGGAGTAGAGAGAAGGTATTGGAGCGACTAGAGCCGTAGCCCTTTCATTACCACAAGGCAGCGAGTCAAGGAGTAGAGAGAAGGTATTGGAGCGACTAGAGCCGTAGCCCTTTCATTACCACAAGGCAGCGAGTCAAGGAGTAGAGAGAAGGTATTGGAGCGACTAGAGCCGTAGCCCTTTCATTACCACAAGGCAGCGAGTCAAGGAGTAGAGAGAAGGTATTGGAGCGACTAGAGCCGTAGCCCTTTCATTACCACAAGGCAGTGAGTCAAGGAGTAGAGAGAAGGTATTGGAGCGACTAGAGTCGTAGCCCTTTCATTACCACAAGGCAGTGAGTCAAGGAGTAGAGAGAAGGTATTGGAGCGACTAGAGCCGTAGCCCTTTCATTACCACAAGGCAGTGAGTCAAGGAGTAGAGAGAAGGTATTGGAGCGACTAGAGTCGTAGCCCTTTCATTACCACAAGGCAGTGAGTCAAGGAGTAGAGAGAAGGTATTGGAGCGACTAGAGCCGTAGCCCTTTCATTACCACAAGACAGTGAGTCAAGGAGTAGAGAGAAGGTATTGGAGCGACTAGAGCCGTAGCCCTTTCATTACCACAAGGCAGTGAGTCAAGGAGTAGAGAGAAGGTATTGGAGCGACTAGAGTCGTAGCCCTTTCATTACCACAAGGCAGTGAGTCAAGGAGTAGAGAGAAGGTATTGGAGCGACTAGAGCCATAGCCCTTTCATTACCACAAGGCAGTGAGTCAAGGAGTAGAGAGAAGGTATTGGAGCGACTAGAGCCGTAGCCCTTTCATTACCACAAGGCAGTGAGTCAAGGAGTAGAGAGAAGGTATTGGAGCGACTAGAGCCGTAGCCCTTTCATTACCACAAGGCAGTGAGTCAAGGAGTAGAGAGAAGGTATTGGAGCGACTAGAGCCATAGCCCTTTCATTACCACAAGACAGTGAGTCAAGGAGTGGAGAGAAGGTATTGGAGCGACTAGAGCCGTAGCCCTTTCATTACCACAAGGCAGTGAGTCAAGGAGTAGAGAGAAGGTATTTGAGCGACTAGAGTCGTAGAGCCCTTTCATTACCACAAGACAGTGAGTCAAGGAGTAGAGAGAAGGTATTTGAGCGACTAGAGCCGTAGCCCTTTCATTACCACAAGGCAGTGAGTCAAGGAGTAGAGAGAAGGTATTGGAGCGACTAGAGTCGTAGCCCTTTCATTACCACAAGGCAGTGAGTCAAGGAGTAGAGAGAAGGTATTGGAGCGACTAGAGCCGTAGCCCTTTCATTACCACAAGGCAGTGAGTCAAGGAGTAGAGAGAAGGTATTGGAGCGACTAGAGCCGTAGCCCTTTCATTACCACAAGGCAGCGAGTCAAGGAGTAGAGAGAAGGTATTGGAGCGACTAGAGCCATAGCCCTTTCATTACCACAAGGCAGCGAGTCAAGGAGTAGAGAGAAGGTATTGGAGCGACTAGAGCCGTAGCCCTTTCATTACCACAAGGCAGTGAGTCAAGGAGTAGAGAGAAGGTATTGGAGCGACTAGAGCCGTAGCCCTTTCATTACCACAAGGCAGTGAGTCAAGGAGTAGAGATAAGGTATTGGAGCGACTAGAGCCGTAGCCCTTTCATTACCACAAGGCAGCGAGTCAAGGAGTAGAGAGAAGGTATTGGAGCGACTAGAGCCGTAGCCCTTTCATTACCACAAGGCAGCGAGTCAAGGAGTAGAGAGAAGGTATTGGAGCGACTAGAGCCGTAGCCCTTTCATTACCACAAGGCAGCGAGTCAAGGAGTAGAGAGAAGGTATTGGAGCGACTAGAGCCGTAGCCCTTTCATTACCACAAGGCAGCGAGTCAAGGAGTAGAGAGAAGGTATTGGAGCGACTAGAGCCGTAGCCCTTTCATTACCACAAGGCAGTGAGTCAAGGAGTAGAGAGAAGGTATTGGAGCGACTAGAGTCGTAGCCCTTTCATTACCACAAGGCAGTGAGTCAAGGAGTAGAGAGAAGGTATTGGAGCGACTAGAGCCGTAGCCCTTTCATTACCACAAGGCAGTGAGTCAAGGAGTAGAGAGAAGGTATTGGAGCGACTAGAGTCGTAGCCCTTTCATTACCACAAGGCAGTGAGTCAAGGAGTAGAGAGAAGGTATTGGAGCGACTAGAGCCGTAGCCCTTTCATTACCACAAGACAGTGAGTCAAGGAGTAGAGAGAAGGTATTGGAGCGACTAGAGCCGTAGCCCTTTCATTACCACAAGGCAGTGAGTCAAGGAGTAGAGAGAAGGTATTGGAGCGACTAGAGTCGTAGCCCTTTCATTACCACAAGGCAGTGAGTCAAGGAGTAGAGAGAAGGTATTGGAGCGACTAGAGCCATAGCCCTTTCATTACCACAAGGCAGTGAGTCAAGGAGTAGAGAGAAGGTATTGGAGCGACTAGAGCCGTAGCCCTTTCATTACCACAAGGCAGTGAGTCAAGGAGTAGAGAGAAGGTATTGGAGCGACTAGAGCCGTAGCCCTTTCATTACCACAAGGCAGTGAGTCAAGGAGTAGAGAGAAGGTATTGGAGCGACTAGAGCCATAGCCCTTTCATTACCACAAGACAGTGAGTCAAGGAGTGGAGAGAAGGTATTGGAGCGACTAGAGCCGTAGCCCTTTCATTACCACAAGGCAGTGAGTCAAGGAGTAGAGAGAAGGTATTTGAGCGACTAGAGTCGTAGAGCCCTTTCATTACCACAAGACAGTGAGTCAAGGAGTAGAGAGAAGGTATTTGAGCGACTAGAGCCGTAGCCCTTTCATTACCACAAGGCAGTGAGTCAAGGAGTAGAGAGAAGGTATTTGAGCGACTAGAGTCGTAGAGCTCTTTCATTACCACAAGGCAGTGAGTCAAGGAGTAGAGAGAAGGTATTTGAGCGACTAGAGCCGTAGCCCTTTCATTACCACAAGGCAGTGAGTCAAGGAGTAGAGAGAAGGTATTTGAGCGACTAGAGTCGTAGAGCTCTTTCATTACCACAAGGCAGTGAGTCAAGGAGTAGAGAGAAGGTATTGGAGTGACTAGAGCCGTAGCCCTTTCATTACCACAAGGCAGTGAGTCAAGGAGTAGAGAGAAGGTATTGGAGCGACTAGAGCCGTAGCCCTTTCATTACCACAAGGCAGTGAGTCAAGGAGTAGAGAGAAGGTATTGGAGCGACTAGAGCCGTAGCCCTTTCATTACCACAAGGCAGCGAGTCAAGGAGTAGAGAGAAGGTATTGGAGCGACTAGAGCCGTAGCCCTTTCATTACCACAAGGCAGCGAGTCAAGGAGTAGAGAGAAGGTATTGGAGCGACTAGAGCCGTAGCCCTTTCATTACCACAAGGCAGCGAGTCAAGGAGTAGAGAGAAGGTATTGGAGCGACTAGAGCCGTAGCCCTTTCATTACCACAAGGCAGTGAGTCAAGGAGTAGAGAGAAGGTATTGGAGCGACTAGAGCCGTAGCCCTTTCATTACCACAAAGCTATTAAACTGTCGCACGTATCTGCATTTCTTACACAGGTTCTTTTTACCACCTAGATGCTCACTGAGAACGGTTTTTGTCTAGAGGCAGGACAAAATGTTTTAGAGGTTAGATCTATAGGTAGGACAAGTCAGGGCTTGAAGAATAACAAGAGCCCTATTAATTAGGAAAGTATTTCTTTCAAAGGACCAACAGTGAGATCGACACCTTTGCGAACTCTTCTGGCCGAAAGTCTCTGAACTACGAGATGTTCATCACTAACTGGGAGATAAACTGGACAGTAATTCATGTTAGTTTTTAGCGGACCAATCAGCGGAAATATTCGGAAAGGGGAGAGGAGCAATCAATTATAATTAATTTAATTGCAAAAAATAAATAAATAATAAATTAATATCTAATCTTCTTTTTAGTATTACTGTGCGCAATGGCTGATTGATTAAGCGCTTGGCTTCCAAACCTGGGTGTGGGGGGTCCTAGGTTCGAATCTCGGTGAAGACTGGGATTTTGAATTTTAGAATTTTTAGGGCGCCCATGATTCCACCCAACTCTAATGGGTGCCTGACTTGGTACCCCGTCAAAATAGCGCGGAAAAAAAAAGCGCCGACAAAATAGCGCAGAAAAAAAATATTTTAGTCATTTTGAAAGAAATACTTTAGATATCGTAAAATATTAATAGAGCCAATATTTTTTTTTAACGTTATCATAATTTTACAGTCATTTTGCAGGAAACACTTTAGATATCTTAAAACATAAATAAGCAAAAATAAAAAAAAGGTAAAAAGGCAAAATATAACATATATTTACATTCCAAAAGTGTACTTAGAAAACACGCAAAGTTGGAGGTACTTTGTCTAACTTGCAGCTGTACTTAGTTCTCCAGCATTGTACCTCAGAATCTTGTCCTCAGTGTTCTCCTGTTCTCTGAGGAAGTGAGAGATTAACTTGTACACATTAGGGTGATGACCGCCAATAGACAGTTGAAATGCTTGGGGCCATCCCTCCACTGAATTGTTTGTTCGTGGTAGATTGTCCTGCAGACGATCTCTAACATTCCATTATGCTATCATAAATCTTTGAGTCACTCTGCGGTTTCGTCTCTGGCGATCAATATAGTTGTCCTCTCAATAGTCATACTAATTCCATACTCCCTGTTTTGATTAAAGAAAGATGCCGCAGATTTCTGATTATAGTATAACACACTTTCGTATTTCCTATCCTATTTTGTCGGGTCACCACATTTCAAGATCCTATTTTTAGCAAGTTATACTTTTTAATCAAAGGTGCAAATATTGCATAATTTCAGATGTTTTAATATTGAAAAAGATAGAGACATCAATAACAAGATTACAAAGAGAGTTTGTGTTGCCACACAAACTCAGAGGCGGCCCCCGTGGGAGACGGATCACTGTCGGATCCGCATATTCGCTGGTCGACTGAGGATGGCATCGAGCAGGGTATGAAACCGAGACCGTAGAGATAATCAGTTCTGCGCGCTAACCGCACTACCAGGCATTGCTCTTAATCTAATGACAAACTGGTTAAAAACTAATAGCCTACTATTGATAATATACCTACACATTACGGAATGACAACTACCGGATATGTACAATATGTCAGAAGAGCGATTTTAGATAATCTTTTGGTATTGAGCATTTTCATTTAGGCCTAAATGGAACTAGAATGAGGATGTAGATCTACCTAAATTAAACTACAAATTTAGCACTCTCAATATCTATATCTACTAGATCCAAATCTAAAATATATATTTGGGATAATGTACATGTAATTTAGATAAGATTTATATAAAAAAAACAATAGATAATCAATTAATAGACTAATTGCAAATCTAAATATTAAAATAGTAGATTAGTTTTAGTATTTTATAACATTGCAATATTGATATATATATTGACAATCTAGACTTTAGAAAAAAAATCTACACTTTAAGCCTAGAAATTAAAATTATCTAGTCTAAATCATGGCTGCCTGTTAGTGCGGTTTGCGCGCTGGACTGTCGTTTGGATTCATCGATGGTCCCAGGTTCAAACCCTGCCCGCTCCAATCCCCCGTCGTCCTACGGGAGGTTTGGACTACAACTCTGAAGGAACATCCGAAACATGTAAAACAACAAACATTCTAAACTAGACCAAGAAATTCTAGATCTAGATTAATTAATGATTTTAATTAGAACTTAAATCTAAATCTAGTGTAAAAAAATCTAGCTCTAGTGTAAAAAAAAAATCTAGATCTAGTGTAAAAAAATCTAGATTAGATCTAAATGTATTATGTCTTTTAAAAATGCGAGTCACATTATGAGGTCTAATAAACATTACTATACCGAGTTGATTTAGCATTTAAAGAATTTATTCCATATGACGTCAAAGGAGAAAAAACCACTACGTCACACGGTCTAGTTAGACTAAAACATATCATCTATACGAGCAGCTTGTTGAGTGTTCATAGACATTGGTGCACCGAGTGAGATCTTTTAGCATTTCATTTAAAGAATTAACTCCATATGACGTCAAAGGAAAAAAATCAAATACGTCACAAGTCCTAGTTAGACTAAAAAATGTCATCTATACGAGCAGCTTCTCGAGGGATCATAGACATTGGTGCACCGAGTTTGTTCTTTTAGCATTTCGTTTGATGGGCTAGTTAGACTTAATATATATATATAAGGATTAGAGACGCTTTTTTTTGTTTTGTCTGTCAATTTGTCTGTCCGTCATGTTAATAGCGAAAAAAAAAGACTAAAAGCTATTGAAAATCTGATTAAAATTAATTTCCCTTCCCTCACATCGCATTAGTTTTAAGTTTCTAGTATAGATTGTTCCGGATGTATATATATTTATAGTGAGAAAAAAAAAAGAATTTAAAATTAATCAAATGCCGTTAATTAAATTTCTGGGATGGTCTGTTATGAAAATTAGATGTACCATACCCTTATGGAGATTTTATCAAACCATACTTTGGTGTTAGGAAGTTGTTTTCCTTAAAAATCAGAGCATAATATTAACGATAATTAGATTTTAACGTTTTAGATAGAAAGTTAAATGTAGTGTAAGAGAGAAGAGCGATTTTACATAAATAGAGTTAAACTATTTTTCATAAAAAATCCGGAACAACCAATTTTCGTAAATGAGAAAATTATTTGTTTTATTTATTAGAAGAAGGATTTCAAACATTTATTAGCGTTATTAGATTTTTCATATAAAATTCGGATAATTTTTGGCGACGATTTGTAAGAAAATTAAGGTAATGTAGGTCGATTTCTTTTTCGAAACAAAATCCGGAACATTCTTTACCGATTAAACAACTTTTATTATGTTTCGGCAAGAAAATTAACTGTAAAATATGTCTAAAAATTGATTTTCAATAATCGTTTCTAGTAAATTACTTTCTTATTTTAAAATCCTGAATAACCTATTGTCGATATTTTGGAAAAAAAATTAATTATTTGACATAAATTTGTTTTTTATAAAACAATATCCGGAACAACTTTATAGTTAATGAAATATAAATCAGTATAGATATTTTTATTTAGCATTTATATGCTATTTAGATTAAAAAACCGGAACAATATATTAAAGATCATGTTTTTCTTGCCATGATTAAGCATGGAAATAAAATCTACTATAACTTAGAAGAGCAAACAAATATTCATTGGCATTGATTTGTTTTTTCACAAAACATCCGGAACAATTTATTATAGATACTTTAAACTATTGCAATATTTCTGAATGAAAAATTAAAGGTTGAATGAGATTTACAATAGCCTCTAGTGTTATTTGTTAATCTAGTCGTGACGGACAGACCGACCAACAGACAAAACGCACAAAAATAAGCTTCTTTTATTCGGATGTGGGCACGAAACAAAAAATAAATAAAATCTGATTTTTTAAAAAGTTTAAGGAGTTGGTTTAACACCTGATCATGTTGCGACATAACGCTACTGCACGAAAGTCGCTGCTTAAAAAGTCCATTTAAAAAATTTGCATGATATATTCATACAAAGTGCATTATTAGCCTTTATAAACAAACAGAAATGTTTTCTTTAAATTTTAGCAGCTAGTTAACCAGAAAAAACATCTTGAACTATTATTTATATTTGTTGTAAAAATTTCCAATACATTTTATAAATATACTTGACTTAGTGATACTGAAAATACACTACAATCATTCATCTTTGTTAGCATATTGTTACATTGCCTCCCTTACATTTACGTAATTGTTTTAGAATTGGTGTATTTTTATGAAAAAATCGTTTGCATAATTAATTTTTATAAATTAAACGGTTTGCTTTTAGAAAACCAAAAGTAGCCGTTGCACCTAAACTTTTCAAGCCGGATTTAATGATGAAATAATATTTTTCATATCTCTTCTAGTTCTCGAGATCTGAGTGTGACAGACGGACAGACCGACAGACGGACATTTTGCACAAACCCAATAGCGGCTTTTCCCCCTTACGGAGGCCGCTAAAAATGATGCCTATGACATTAATTTACTAATAATCTGGTACTTTTATACACATCATATATAAGTCCGCGCTATTTTGTCTTGCGCTATTTTGTCGGGAAATTTCGCGCTATTTTGTCGGCGCTATTTTGTCCACGCTAATTTGACGGGTCACCGCCTGACTTAGGTGGGTGAAGGTAAAGGTGGTTGGTCGTTGTGCTGGCCACTTGACACCCTGCTCGTTAACCGTTGTCTATAGAAACGACCTAAACTCATCTAGCCCGTAGATCACAAGGTCTGAAGGGGAAACTTACTTTCTTTTAATAGTAAGTGTATTAATAATAATAATACTAAGGCTTGTCTTCGAGTCCGAAGATTAGTGAGGAATGCAGTATTTCCCTTGGATGCGCTTCTCGCCGTCTGGATCTGTCCTCTTTTGGTGTGTATTAGAAAGTAGGTATTAGGTAGAAGTACTAAGTTTTACAAGCATATCAAGTCTTATTCCTAACTTCCTATAACTTAAAACTATCTCATTTGGAAATGACAACAATGTTTATAATTAATATCCGTGTAGCTATAAAATCTTGTTCAATTCTAACATAGCCTCTGTCAGACTCGGTAGCAGTTCTGTATGCAGACTCGGTAACAGTTCTGTTTGCAGACTCGGGAGCAGTTCTGTTTGCAGACTCGGTAGCAGTTCTGTTTGCAGACTCGGTAGCAGTTCTGTTTGCAGACTCGGTAGCAGTTCTGTTTGCAGACTCGGTAGCAGTTCTGTTTGCAGACTCGGTAGCAGTTATGTTTGCAGACTCGGTAGCAGTTATGTTTGGTAGGACAAAGAGAAGTAGAGACTTGCTGCTGTATAGGACAGAAAGGAGGACAAAGCGCTGTCACAGAGAGCACCGGGATAGATGTATGCTTACAGAGTACGTAGTTCAGTTGCTTAAATATGATTGGGCAATCCGGGCGGTCACATGGTATGTCTATAAATAAACCCAGTGCGTATAAATCTAAAAAAAGAAAAGAGATGAGTGGACATAAAAATGAAAAAAAAAAACTTACGCTATGAAAGAGGACGGGAGGATAGGGCTAAAAAAGGGGGGGGGGATGTGAGGGGATCTAAAGGCAATTCGGGAACTAATCTTGCTGCAAGATGTGCGGAGAAAACGAGTAGGGTGGGGATCGGGGCGCCGATGTCTATGTTCGGGCGCCGATCTCAATTTGCCAACGGTGATCTTTTCAACACCCTAAGCTATAAATCTACAAAGAAAACAGTTTATTTTGACACGGGCAATTATGCTGCGGGCTCATTTATTTAGAGGCACCCTCCCGCACGCCCCACCAAATCACACGCACACAACCAAATCTGTACTTGGCATGGCTTGGGACCTTCTAGTTTCCTACACCCTACACCCGTCAATGAGGGAGGGGGAAAGGCGTCAAGAGGGATGGATGTGTCGCAGTCTGAGCCCCCACATAGGAAGTAAGGAAAAGAAACTGTGCGCGGGGGTGGAAGGGGGGGGGAGATGAAGAAACTAGAAAATGGCCGCACGAGACGCTCAGTTCCTTGATCAGGAACGTGTCTTAATAAGCGATCTCTGGAGGATTAATGTCGCGCTGTATAGTCACAGGGAGTGGTCAATTCCTCCTTTCTCCCTCCCCATCCCCTTGTACCCCTAGCACAAGAGGGGCCGATGATTGATCGATGTCTCGCGCCTTCATATCCAGTCCGAGCGCCATCTGAAAGAGCCCGTGAGTGGCCCGGTATAGGACACACGATAAATACGTTGGGCAATTTACGATGTGTCCGTGGCCCTCATCAAGCTTGTCGTCCCTTGCATGCCAACAACCAGGATTGATCGCTTTCAATATGATAGTGCTGCCTGCTGACGGGCCGCCCCTGGAACCAGAAATCATAACTGAGACCTGGCCTCGCGATGTTTTGTTGCCATGTGATACAATCCAATCCAAAATGTCTATTTTTCTTACAAGAGAAATTTGAAATTATCTTCCTTTACAAAAGGAAACGTGTTAACATCATTGAAAGCCTCCATTAATACAGGACGATGCCTGGCAGTGAGAGTTTTGAATCGTGTAGGTCTTGCGTTCGAAACCTGCTTCCTATCATCCCTTGTAATTCTGAAGGGAGTCTTAGAGCCCGGCTTCATGATGAGTTTTAGGGCCCGGCTTAATAATGAGTATTTGAAAAGGAATGTCTGAAACCAAAGACAAACAATATGTGAACAATATAGTGAATAGTGTATCAGTGCTATAGACAAAGTAATAGGAGATGTAAATTGAGTTGTTAGAGCCTCTACGTTTTGACAACATTGAAACTCTCTACACTTTCTCCCTAATGGGTTGAATGCTTGAAAAGGCAAATCAAAAGTCAAATGTTGTAAAAGAGCATTTGTTTTTCAATATACATTACAATTAGAGCCATTTCAATAGTTTTATTTAGAATAGATATTTTTTAATCTGTAGAATAGCTTTACACCAAAGACTGTCATTTCTACATTCTAGAAATCTTTAAGGAGTGTAATTTGAAAAGAAAGCATAAAGTACGACTCTAAACCATAGACAACAATAGAGCTACATGTATTCTATAAGGATGCCCGGTCGTGAGGTCGTTTGGACTTATCGATGGTCCCGGTTTCAAACCCTGCCCGCTGCCATCTAGTACGTAAATTATCTTCAACTCTGAAGGAACATCCGAAACATGTACAACATTTTACAAACACAGTATAAAACTATAAAACTAGTATTTCGATCACAAAAAAATAGTTGTCCATTAAAAACAGCTTTTCGAAACCTGAAATATAAAACCAATGCAATAATCAGGAATAAAAAAAAAAGAGAGTGTTACACTGAAAGTACGTCGCCCTTATTCCAGTGTTAGGAGTGTGCGGAAACAAAAAGACACGAGAAGTTGATACTTATCTGAACTCTTTGATTTTTGATAAGTTTGAAACTTTTTTCTTTGTTTCCTTGTGTTGTTCTGCAAATCAATTCAAATACTGCTGAACATTGCAACTGATAATCACATTCAGCTTTTCTTTAATGGCACATTTTCATCACAAATGTGATATAATCTACAAAAATTATTTATTAAACAACTTTATCAAATACAAATCTGTTGTGTGTGTTTTAATATAGAGATAATTCTTTTCTATCGAACAGTATGCATTTAAAAGAGAAATCTTCAGATGAGTTTACATATCATGAATATTATAATATTAACATATTTTACAACCATTCGAAACTATTATTAGAATGGTTCTTTATTGCGTATTTAAAATTGAATATAGGACCAGTTTATGTAACATATATATCTCAACTGAAGCGTAAAACCTTGCCTTTGTTTATCCGGTAGCACAGGCTATAAGTCACACGAAGATAGTGCTGATGTGATAACTGTTCATTTTAACATTGTATTCATTTTTATTCAATTTAATTTTTAAAAAAGTATTTTAGCAAATTAAACTTTTTATAATTCTGCAGTGTTTACTTAACATTTTCTCGTAAAAATTTGTTTTATATTACTGTTAATTGTAATATTGTTAATTTTACTTACTTTGCATGGGTAATGTATATTGCACTCACCGTAATGTGTTATGAGGTTGTCTCGCCACTGTGCACAGCTTGAACATCCATCATGGTGTACGTCTAGTCATCAATGTGAAGTCAGTCATGAAACACGTAGTACTCTTGGCGTTACACTCAAAATCATTTTAAATACAAATAAAATGTTAATTTTCAAAAACTTTAAATGTGGAAAAATATGCATATTCTAGGATTTGTGTCTATGTTTTATTGTTACATTGTCAAAACTACGAATACCCTTTTTTTTTCAGATTTCAACAAATTAAGTAATGTCCCTTAGCTGTTGAAAAACATGGCCGATTTTATTCCTCGATTATTTCCCTTGCGTTGAGCCACGGCGTTTCACGAGAGGCGCCAACAAACTTTAATTGTCAATTAAACATTTTGAATAAGAGAAGAAAAAGAAAGATGGAGGCATTCAGAGGAGGGACAAAGACAGTTAAATAATCATTCATTTAGTTTTTTCTTGGAGTTAATGTTGATGAATGATCCCTAACGCGGACTACTTAAAAAGACGAACCAATGACACTTACAATTATTGTGCTTCCAATAGCTTTCACTTGTAAAACCACGTGGACAAAAAAACACAGGATTACAAAGAGAGTTTGTGTTTTCACACAAACTCAGATGGGGCTCATGTGTCATCTGTTTTATAAGCAAAGCAAGTAAAAAGTAATTCCAAGACTATATAAATCCATGAATTACAAAAGATCAACAACAATCTGACATTGTTTTATTATTATTATTATTATTATTATTACATTGTTAATATGCATACGTATTCAAGAAAATGATTATTGGAAAGATATGTTTCAGTTTGAGCCTGTGATTAAAAAATAATATACTTGTTGCTTGTTTACAGACAAAGGAATTTCTTATGCCCAGTATGTTATTCCTGGCCCATGTTCCCAGTGGTCATGTATCAATGGGTTATTGGCATTTTACATACAAGCAGTGCTTGGAACATATAAACATTATTCGTGAAAATCAGGGAAAAACGTGAGATACAGAAGTGAGATAAAGAAGTGAGATACAGAAGTGAGATACACAAGTGACATACACAAGTGAGATAAAGAAGTGAGATAAAGAAGTGAGATACAGAAGTGAGATTAAGAAGTGAGATTAAGAAGTGAGATTAAGAAGTGAGATAAAAAAGTGAGAGAAAGAAGTGAGATACAGAAGTGAGATAAAGAAGTGAGATACAGAAGTGACATACACAAGTGAGATAAAGAAGTGAGATAAAGAAGTGAGATAAAGAAGTGAGGTAAAGAAGTGAGATAAAGAAGTGAGATAAAGAAGTGCCATACAGAAGTGAGATAAGGAAGTTTGCATACAGAAGTGAGAGAAAAAAGTAAGATACAGAAGTAAGATACAAAAGTGTGATACAGAAGTGAGATAAAGAAGTGAGATACAGAAGTGAGATACAGAAGTGAGATAAAAAAAAGTGAGATACAGAAGTGAGATACAGAAGTGAGATACAGAAACGAGATACAGAAACGAGATACAGAAGTGAGAGAAAAAAGTAAGATACAGAAGTGAGATACAGAAGTGAGATACAGAAGTGAGATAAAGTAATGAGATACAGAAGTGAGATAAAGTAGTGAGATAAAGAATTTAGATACAGAAGTGAGATAAAGAAGTTAGATAAATAGGTGAGATCAAGAAGTGAGATCAAGAAGTGAGATAATTGTGTAAGGTTTCAACTTGCTCTGAGAATGGGTTTCGGAGAAATAACATGTTTTCATGTTTCATGTTTCAAATTTTTACTAGAGTTAATAAAAAGCTTTGTAAAAAATGAAGCTAGAAAACACATCCACAAACACATAAAAACCCGAGCCAGACCGTATATGTGGCTTATGTTTATACTTTATGTGTGTGTACAACATAGGCTTTTATTTTATTGTGGTAGTCTAGTCTGTCCCCAGGCGAGATCTCGCCCACCATTGCGAGAAATGGGGTGACATAAATGTGACATAAAAGTGACACGTAATTAGGATATGAGAGTGATCTAATTGTCACATGTATCTCTCCAGGTCTCTCGTCGAACTGGCCCTCCAAGAGCGGGGTCATCGGACACGGGGTATTCTCCCGTTACATAATGGATAACTCTGAACCGTGCCTGGCCTTCCACTTGGCCCAAACCTGCTAAATGTCACTGGCTCTGTGCAGACGTAGAGGGAGAGCCAGTGAGCCAAGTCCTGCCCCCTGGTGACCATCTTAGAGCAATTAATATCAATTAATGGAAGTATTGTTTTCATTATCAACAGTTATCGACATTACTGTTCTTTTTTCTTCTTGCATTTGTGTATACTTTGCTTAAGTGAGCATAATCTTTATCTATCTATCTATCTATCTATCTATCTATCTATCTATCTATCTATCTATCTATCTATCTATCTAATCTATCTATCTATCTATCTATCTATCTATCTATCTATCTATCTATCTATCTATCTATCTAATCTATCTATCTATCTATCTATCTATCTATCTATCTATCTATCTATCTATCTATCTATCTATCTATCTATCTAATCTATCTATCTATCTATCTATCTATCTATCTATCTATCTATCTATCTATCTATCTATCTATCTATCTATTCGTAAACTATTCTTCCTCAATTTTCGGTAAGTCCCAAAATTTACAAGTGCTGGATACTACAAATAAGCCACCAAAAAATTTTTTTTATGCTTCTTCCTTATTTAGAATAATAGATACTAGAATTCAAGGGGCAAAAGAATATGTGGGTTAGCCACCAGAACGTTGAAATGTGGGGGCCGTTCCACTGTCTAGAAGTGCCAACAAAAAGTGCAGAGAAACAATACTGTCAACGCAGCAAAACATAAGTACGAAGCTATGGGGAAATTACGATTTATGTGCCAAGATTAAGTGTGGATATTTTTGTACAAATAGAGTTTTTGTTAGGTCCATAGACATAAGTAAATATAGACTGGCCGATAAAAGAGTTTTATGAAACGAAAATTTGTGACTAGCAATTTTGTGTACTTTATTATTCAGCATTTATGAGCAGTATAGTTTTGTTTAATCTCTAAGACTGAAGATCATGCAACTTTTCAGAATTCGGAAATCCGACAACAATAGATATACATGTTTTCAAGTTACATGAAGTTATTTCCTTTTTCTAGTCTATGTTTATCTATGTCTTGTCTAGGTCACATTTTGTTTTTGCTAAACTATTTAACAGGGCATGCTATTTAGTTTTTTTGTTTTTTTTGTTTTTTTTTGTTTAGATATTTTTGAATTTTCAAACAACAGAATATTTTGGTATGCGGAGAAACCCACCAATGGGCGTAGCCTGTGGGTAAAAGTTAATTTGTATATACTTTTTTAGTCTCAGGATAATTCAAAATTCTTCAAATGTCTATTGTAAACATATTTTTGAAATTGTAAATATTTGTATTTTTAAAAACCTTTATGTAATATTTCTGTTCTATAAATAACTCTCTACTATAAATTTCGAAAGAAAGTTTCTAGATAAATGTTAATGCTCCTACATTCATAAGTAGTTGTCTAGTCACTACCGAATGGTTGTAACCTTATATAGTATGTACCATAAGGCTCTAAGGCTCTTTTGAAGCAAGAAGAGTTGCCAGGGTAAAAGAGCGTCAAACCAACAAAAAACTGAGAGAAGAAGCAGACCTATCTGCAACTGACCAAACCCATCCATGCCACATATGCGTCCGGCTTTTTAAAGCGAGGATTGGACTTTACAGTCATCTTCAAGTCCATGGGAAATGAGAAATGTGCTCATCCTCGACCACGACGGAGGAGCCATATATATATATATATGTACCCTAAGGCTCTAAGACATTTACCTGTAAAAAGGATAAATATATTGATGACAAAAAGTGTTGTGCTTATATTAAATCTTTCTTCAATAAAATAATAATTTTAATAGTAAAAAAATTATTTCAAATACATGCACTCTGTGCTATATAACTACACAGTGTCAAGGACACGGATGGACTGTGTGTTGTGTTGTACAACTTGATTAAATGAACAAATCGGGAAACTATATTTTGATCAGATGGTCATACCTTGTGAATGGTTAGGACTTTAGTTTTACGATTTTGGTTTTCAATATTAAAATAAAATTTAAAAAAATCGAAGTTAAGAACATGTGTTAAGACATAAAGGACTGTATCAGTTAATTAATCCATATGACAGATAATTAAACGAAAAGGTCATCAAATGTGTGTTGCGCAAGTGTGCGGTGCACTATGATGAAAGTCATCTGCCTTCCTCTTCCTTTATTTACTTTCGTCCAGTAAAACGCAAGGGGACACAACTCTTGAGCAGTGCACACGATCAAGGACGAGGAACCAGGGCTCATGAATATTCAGGAAGCTAATGGCATTCTGGGATCGGACCGCATGTTTTTTCTTTTCTCCTCCGCTCTACAAAACCTAGTGTAGTCCCGCATGTCGTCTGACTCGAACTCTGGTACTGCAAGAGTGTGTGGGGTGGGGGGGGGGTGGAAGAAGAGAGCTTTAGGGGGTGTGGGGAGGGAAGGGGGTTGCTTTGGTCAAATACAGCCCTTAGTGGTGAGTGGTTGACCGGACAAACGCCTGGAAATGTAGAAAGCGATCAATATATTGACCAGTCTAACGAGAGGTAGAAACTGTCCCTATTGCCCCGCAGTTAGTGGCCAGTTTGGAATGGCATGAAAAAAAAAGGAAAAAAAAAGGTGTTCCTCTTAATAAGGCGACCGAGAGACAAAAAATAAAATAACAAAATAAAGTAAAAAAAAACACAATTAAACTGACTTGCAAGATTATTAAAAAAAAAAGGTTCTACTTTTTAAATAATTATACTGACTTCTAAGACTTACACACTAAGCTAATAGTCAATTATTTAGTTGTTGGAAGTATAAGCTGAACTCCTAGAAAAGAATGAATGTTATAACTGAGTTCCTTAGGACCTGCTGGACCCTGGAGTCCACCAAATTCTAAAATAAACATAACTATTTCACAATGAGAACAGGTGCACACACACACACGTATATATGTTTATAAATCTTAGTGATGGGATGCTTTGTGTGTGTGTGTGTGTGTTATGTTCTTGTTATGTCATAAGAGGAGAAGATTTTTTAGTGTGGAGAAAAAACCCCACAACAAACAAACAAAACAATATTAGCATTTGACATTCGACATGACATTTTGACCAATAGGTGAGTGATATATAATAACACAGAGACTTCCACTAAGCTAATAATAAAAGTCAAATCTCGTTGAATGCTGGGATTTTTAATTTCGGCATTTGTCCATCAACTCTAATGGGTACCCGACATTAGTTGGAGAAAGTAAAGGAATTAGGTCCTTGTTCTGGCCACATCATACCCTCGTTAACCATCGGCCATAGAAACAGATGACCTTTACACCATCTTCTCCATAGATCGCAAGGTCTGAAAGGTGTACTTTACTCTTACTTTAGAATGTCAGGACACACAGCTGTCAGACTTAAAAGCAACGATAATTTCAGGAGAAAGCAAATGTTTTAGAAAATACATGAATCAATAACTGAGCGAGTTATTCAATATTGTGAGACAGCCAACAAGTCTTTATCATAGAACTGAACAAGAATGGCTATACACGAGAAGAGGTTCTAAAAATTAAATGTAATATCAATAAGTACCATAAGTAAATAGTATCAACTCGCTCATCCAATTTTCAACAAAATTATTATTGTTTAAGTTTAAACAAAAAAATTGCATTTAAAAATAAATAAAAGCGAAAGCTGTCAACAAATGAAGGAAAAACAACACAAAAAAGCTTTGAGCCAATTAAAATGTCAAGTCAAAGCATCTCTAATTTTCTAATCTCAATTTTCTCAGCCACTAATTTCATCACTTTTTGTCCGGCCAAATCAACCATCTCTAATTACACACCTTATTTACTCGAGAAACTATAATTATATTAACCCACCCCCACCCCCTATTACAAACTTCAATCCAGATCTAGTTATCTTCAAAGCCAGGTAAAAAAAAATCAACCTAAGTTTAAAAAAAAAAAAACCTAGCAGGCCAGCACACTCCAGACAAATACAGCCAGTTCAGTGCTGGAAATTAGCGCCAAATTAGCTCGATCAATTCGTCATCATGCGCAGGGAACTCTCGAGGCGTGATGCGGAATCCGAGGCCATTGTTTTTCCTTGCGACGGACGAAGCTGATGGACTGTCAGCTCGGCAAGACTGGGATTAGTGGACCGCCTGCCTGCAAACTTTTGGAAGAGCTCAGGCTTTCGGACAAGTGCTTTGCTCATTTTTTTTATTTCTCACTAACCGTAGATTTCTCTAGTTCAGACCTTTTCTTTTTCACTGGATGATTGTTTAAATGATTTTTTTGGTGTGGAGGAAAAAAGATATCAAAACCTATTTAAAGAAAGTAAAAAATAACTTTGGTTCTAACATTGTAAATGTCTCTGTAATCATTAGATCTCAAAAGAAAATATCTCTACCTTGACTTTATAAATTGTTCCCAATAAAAATAAACACGAGCTTTGATTTGTTCTGGGAACATGTTTTTTTTTTTTAAATATTTTCTTATTATTATCTTTACTTAAGTCTTAAGGATCGTTATTATGTTGCCTTCATCCCTGTACTGATCCCTTCGTTACAGATACCCAGACCAGAGGGATCCTTACACACATAGGAATAGGCTAAGGTGCTAATGGGATACATACTGACTGGGGCCTGGGCGCTGGGATGTTCTAGGGGTGGTAAAGTTTGTCTTGGATGTCTCCCTTTTCCCATGGGTTGTGATACGACTTGGAAAGGGAAGGTAAGACTTTTAATTAATGACACCGTTTGTGAGATATCTTGGGGAGGGGGGTGTCAATGTGGTATGGTAATTATGAGCCAATGTGGAGGTGCGCATTGCAAGTTTTATTTTTTTTAAAATGTATTTCATCTAAATTTTATACATTGTCTTGAGTAATTGTAACTATTTATGGAAATGACGTAATTGTGTGTGCATGGCTTCATACGTCACATCCAACAACACAGGCAGTTAGAGTTTGTAGATTGATAGTTTCTACAAAGCTTATATACAAACTCACACTGTTTGACTATCTGTCTGTCTGTCTGTCTGGGTGGAATCTTTGACAAATTTTCTCCTCCACTTCCCATTCTCAGATCAAGTTAAAACTTTGCAAGATTATTCATTGTCGATAACAGCACATGAATCAATCATTAATTAACCAATTAGTTAATAACTTATCCCTGATTGATTTATTTTGTTTATATAGAAATTTACTAAGCAAAGGAGAGATAAGCTTTGTGTAGAGAACTATAAGTAGTTGAATAGCTCAGAGTTGTCGGCCTACCATCATGGAGACTTCGAGTTCGAATTTAGTCTCGAGACACTTTTTTAGTGGCCTCTGTAATCTTGTTTTTTTATTAATAGATCTAGAATACCAATAATAAATTTGTGCGATTTAAAATATTTGTACCAAATTGTTTCTTTAACGCTATTTCATGCTTTTAGATTGCACAGTGTGGACCGGGAAGGGGGGGGGGTAGAAGGTTTCCTTGCTGGCTTTTCAAAAGTGATTTATAAAAATGGTTTTCTAAATCGTGTGCTCAATTCTTCTTGATAGAGGCTATACATACTATCCACTGAGCTAGGAGGTGCTTATGAATATTGAAGGTTTTATTGTTTTCTATTGCTAGTTTCAAATTTTCGTACATTAAAACGCAAGGGGACACCAGTGCACAAAATCTAGATGTATGAGTAAAATTTTTTTTTACATTTTGCTTTATTTACAAAGTTTTTTTAATAGAGTTATTTATTATTTAAAGTGTAGTGGACAGAGCGAATAGGACAATGCCGCCATCAACAGGAATGAATTGACCAGCGTGTCTCTGGATATAGATCTATTCATTCGGATGTGTTTTAACAGGAAAAAGTGTAGAGCTTTCTTTGCCCACATAGTCACAGCATAGATCTACCATCATAAACATCAAGAGTTTATAATCATTATGATATAAATGTATTAACCAGAGAAATCTTTTTATTTATTTATTTGCCTTTATTATTTCTGTCACTGAGGTTTTATCAAAAATTCCTCTCATTCCCATTCTACTATTGTCTAGAAATTATTTTAAAAAAAAGTGTGGCCTTCTTGAAACCGCAGTGTGACAACTCTCAGAAATACATTTGAATATAAAAAAAGAACAAAAAAAAAAACCCAAAACGAAATGAGAGAGAGGAACGTCACAAGCACGTGAAGTGAGCGCGTGTCTTGACAGCATCTGCAGGACTAGGATTTGGCATTTCTGCATCCAAGCTTCTGTTTGACCCCTTTCCCCTCGTCACCGACAACAAAGTCCCATAATCCCGACTGGCCGAGACAAATCCCGTAAAGTTCCGACCCCCATGTCACGAGGTCCCTTCACGTGACGGACACATTCGAACAATGAACAAATTTTTCTCCAGAATGGGTCAGAGAGAAACGGGTCGTCTTCTTCTTTTGAACATCCATTTCTTTAGCTGTACCCCCCCCCTCCCGCTACCCAAACCTCTACACACACTCTCTAGTAATTGTTTAGTTTCCTTTATGCTCAGCTTTGATTTATATTCCCATTTTAATAGATTTAATATAATAAAACAAACAACAATTTTCTTTAATTAAGTATTTGACTTTTTTTTTCTTTTCATTGATTGACTTGAAATAAGAAAAAAAGATTATCATTTGGCAAAAGATAAAATGGACATTGAACAAAAAGTTAATTTCATTGAAAACTCGTGATAAGTAGAAAGCTCCTTAAGTTTTATTTTCCTTGGTATAGAGCAGGGGTGGGCAACCTTTTTGGATCGAGGGCCGCATTTATGCGAATTTCTTTAAATTTGGGAATGGCGGGCCGCATATGTATATACAACTTAGAAAGATACTCTAGCTAACTTTTAATTCATAGTTACACTGTATTATAGTCACGTTTCTTTTTTTTTTACACTCCACGTTAAGGAATTACAAGAAGAGTTAGCAATTTTTGAAATCAATTAATAATTTTTTTAAATTGCTGTAGTCTTTTTATATTAAAATAACCCCACTAATATACAGTTGTACTTAATGTGCAGTATTTTACTTTTTACACTCGTGCATAATGTTCCGGAACTGTGGAACTAGCTTACTAATTGTTACCCTTGTGACTGTTGTCAAATTACAGTCAGTCGAAATCGACCAGTAATTATACTTGCCATGTTTAGTTTCCCCCCACCCAAAATATAATGCTTGTTCACTGGATGAGACAATATATGTTCCGGAAGTTAAATGTCGGGACGAGCGAAACTTGCCCTTTTGGAGCATCACCAGAGAATGCTGACCATGTCCTTCAATGGTGCATACTAAATCAGAGACCCGAATAGGACCTTGGCCCCAAAGCCCTCCTAAAGAACCAAAACTATTCGGAGTACTGCCTGATCTGGAAAACATTGCGCGGTTCCTCTTAGATAAAGGATTACTGATCTGAACCCTCCAACAAGAAAAATAAAAACAAAGAAGAAGAACGGATGTATGTGTACACAAATAGTGTGAACAGCAGCACATTTTGTAAAGTGTTGACATACATTTTCTGGTACCCATAAGACTCCTGTGAAAGTACTGACTGGAAATTCTCTTTGGTCGGAGTTATGTCCTAAATCAGCTTCTGCGCTAAATGGTGAGCTCATGGTATTGAAAACCGGTTCTAGACGTCTTAAAATTTGCTTTTATAAATTGCAAAATTAGGGAATCTAAATAAGTGTTGTACTTTTCATCATTTCACAAGAAAAAGTTTCACCTTTCAGCAAAGGAAAATGACAAAACCTGTTTTCTTTTGCTAACTTGTAGAAATGGGAAAGCCTTGTTTGAAAAGATTTAACATTCATTTACATTTCATATGCAAAAGGCTCATTGCAATAGTAATTATGAAACATGAAATCTGTCTTCCACTCTTCATTAGAAATATTGGTAACAAGGTCGCAGTCATTGTCATTCAAGTAACAGATTAATTTCTTACTTGAGATTTTATGTTGTTCTCGTTTACTTTGCCCATGCTATGATGAAGGAGATATTGGATTAGTTTACTCTTAATCGGGACTACCTGAGGTTAATGCCCCTAGCTTTAATACGTTTTATTATTTGAGAGTTACCACTTCGATGTTAAAATATTATGCAGCTTTATGCAAACTTTCCTGTTTAAAGTTTATGGTTGTCACCCTTGCCATCTTGTTCCAAGCATACCCGATATTCAACACAGTTCTTCATAGCATTGAATAAATACTGATCAGAGATTTTGTCTTTAATTAAGTGCATTGATGTATAGCCAATAAGCATAGTCTTCGTTTGCTTGAAACTTTTTATAATGACAGTTTCAATAATTTATATTTATATTATTTTTAATATGTTTGCATTTTTATAAGTAGGCACACCTTAATTCTGTAGGTATCGGCTGGCCGCATAAAACACTCCGGCGGGCCGCATGTGGCCCGCGGGCCGTAATTTGCTCACCCCTAGTATAGACCAAGAACAATTCATGGCGGTCAAATCCCTTTCGTCTAGAAAATCTATTCATATATGTATACCTCGACTGAGTTCTGACGTTATGGCTACATGCTTGGAATTATGGACATTTTTGTGGCTTTGAATGCAATGAATTTTGCTAACATTTCATAAGGAATTTTTTTTTGTATGTCACAATATTCAACATTTAGATTCAATGGTCTGAGGACATAGAAAAGAAGTATAAACAGAAAGAGTAAGCCAGTTAAAATCATATGATTTTATTTATAAAATTTGGGAACCACGAGTTCAAATCTTGTTTACATATCAAATGAGCCTTAAGTGTACACATTTATTGTACACAATCATGGTACACTTTTACTGTACGCATTTATCGTAAACGATAATGGCACACTTTTCTTGTGCACATTTATTGTATAGAATCATTGTACATTTTTATTGTACACAATATTTCTTATCTTATATAATCTTATATAATACAGACGTTACTTCAAAAAAGAAGATGATTACGTCCTACGCGTCATGCATTTAGTCATGCATATTAACCAATGAATGAAATTCTGCCAAGTCACTGGTTTTCCTGGCTAGTTCAGGCAACCCATTCCATGCTCTAATAGAACTAGGAAAGAAGGAGTATTTGTATAAATTTGTCCTAGCATATGGGACGAGGAATATCTCTTGATCTTTGTGTCTTTCAGAATATTTTATTAAATTTTGTTTTTGTATTTGAAGATTATGGTTCAGTGTTTTATGCATAATTGCTACTTTACTTTTGAGTCTTCTGTCCTGAAGGCTTTCTAAATTTAGTGATTTTACTATAGGTGTTACTCTAGTCAAATGTGAATATTCTTTTGTTATGAATCTCACTGCTCTATTTTGTGTATGTTCCAGTTTCTTAATGTTTTCTTGAGTTGAGGGGTCCCAAATGGAGGATGCATATTCTATTATCGGCCTAACCAAGGTTAAATAATATTTTAGTTTTATGTTCTTATTTGATTTATAGAAATTTCTTTTAATAAATCCTAATGCTTTGTTTGATTTTTTTATAGTTTCATCAATATGTGGATTCCATGACAGTTTTTCATTTATTATAACACCTATGTATTTTGCGTCTTTAGTCTGTGTTACTGGTTTGCCATGAATAAGATAAGTGGAATTAATTAGTTTTAGTTTTTTTGTTACTCTTAACAACTGACATTTTTTCTGGGTGGAACGACATTCTTCAATTTGATTCCCATTTCTGTAATTCATCTAATTCTCTTTGTAAAATATCTGTGTCTTGTGTTGTTTTTATTGTTCTATATATTATGCAATCGTCTGCAAATAATCTGACTTTTGTTCCTGAAGTAATGCAATTCGGTAAATCATTTATGTAAATTAAAAATAGTAGTGGACCTAAGACTGTTCCTTGAGGTACACCTGAGTTTACTTTTATTGATGTTGATTTAGAGCCATTTATTATTAGTTTTTTTCTCTTCCTATCAGAAAATCTTTAATCCACTGATGCTGTGGACCATTAATGCCAAAATATTTTAATTTTTTAAGCAAACTATGGTGGTGAACTTTGTCAAAAGCCTTAGAAAAATCTAGTAAGATAGCATCTATTTGTTCACTATTATCTAAACCTTTAGAAAAATCATCAATTAGTCCTATTAGTTGTGTTTCACATGATCTATATTTCTTAAAGCCATGTTGGTATGGTGTGAGGACATTTTGTTTGTCTAAGTGGTTTATGATGTTGGTACATATTATGTGTTCTAGGATTTTACATGTGATGCTGATAAGTGATACTGGTCTGTACACTTTTATTGTACGCATGTATTGTACACATTGATTGCACAC